>JBBBDQ010001099.1:1062500-1105000 GCA_037127315.1 Ascarosepion bandense
TAATTAAGTTACTTTATTTTTTACTTACTGACCGAAGCACTAAATTATCATTCTACTTGCTTTTAATCTGAATTAGTTTATTCCCTTAAAAATGAAATCTTTCAGGTGGTACCTAAAGATTAGTGATGAATGAAAGCAAGAAAGAAAGAAAGAAAGAAAGAAAGAAAGAAAGAAAGAAAGAATGTTTGAATGAAGAAAGAAATAATGAAATAAATGATATTAGGAAACATACAAAGAACTGAGGAATTAAAGACAGAAAGAATAAAAATAATGAAATAAGAGATAAACTTCACAGAGAAAGAAAAACACAAGAAAGAAAGAAAGAAAGAAAGAACAGACGAATTGAAATAAAGAGAAGCTCAAAGAAAGACCCAACAAAGAAAGAAATAACAGATGAAGTGACCGAAAATGAAAGGAAATAAACGGACAAATTGAAGAACGAAGGAAAGTGTGAATGAATGAAATAACGGATGAAATAAGAAAAGAAAGTATTAATTAACGGCTAAAGTGAGGAAAGAATGATGAAAAACAATGAAAAAAGGAATAAAGTAAATAAATTAAGAATGAAATAAAAGTTTATATAAAGAAGAAAAGAAAGAAAAAAGAAAGTATGTTTGAATGTAGAGAAAAAATGAAATAAACTGATGCATTGAAGAAATAAAGAAAAAAGAAAGGAAGAATGAATGAAAGATAAAATGGATGAAACAAACATCATCTTTAGAAAGTATGAAATAATTTTTGAAGTAAAAAGGAAAGAAAAGTAAGTGAATGAATAAAAGAAAGAAAGAAGTGAAGAAAGAAGAAAACGAAGTAAGAGATGAAGACACAAAAAGAAAGAAAAGTAGTATAAAATGTAGAAAGAAATGCAGAAAGAAAGAAAGAAAAAAGAAAAAAAACAAAGATAATTGGTGTAACCTGAATAATGAGAAATAGTGGGATTTTTTTTAACCAAGTAACATAAACCTAACATTTTTTCTGTAGTATTTACTTCAAAACTCTTCTTTATTCAATTATTCATTCCAACATTCCACTACTTCCGGCCTCTTCATCTGACAGTCCATCTGATTTCTCAGGTGAATTCTGCAAACCTTCATAGCCTTCCGATATTCTTTTAAATATACTTTTGTCGAATAAAAACAAAACAAAAAAACCCCAGAAATATTAGTTTTCGTTTCATGTGTTCTTTTAAACATTCCTTATACTGTTTTCTTGGGTTTTACTTGTTTTCTTCTCAGATGAACCATCTTCATTGCTTTAAGATTTTCGTCAAAATGCATGCATAAGTGAATAAATAAATGAGAGCTTTGAAGAACAGTACAAAACGAAATTCATTAGAAAGTTTAAAAAAGGGTTGCAAAGAAACGTAAAAAGAAATCCTCCTCCACCAAGGAGTAGAAGATGACATTTGGGAAGAAGATATTTATTTAAAACGGAAATGCGAAGATGCAATTTTTCTTTCGAACTAACAAAATCAGAAAGAGGAAAATAAAGAATCAACGAGAAAAGCGAGAAATTATATAATGTAGAGGATATGAAAGAAATAAGAAAAAAAATGTGTCTGTCGAAGAGAGTAAGATAGAGAGAAAGAGAGACAAAAGGTGGAGAAAAATAGAGATTAATGAAAGTTTTTAAAAAGGGAGAGAGAGAGAGAGAGAGAGAGAGAGAGAGAGAGAGAGAAACCAATAAACAGAAAATAAGTCAGTTTTAAAGAGGAGGAGACAATTTTTTAAAGAATTGAAGAATTCAAAATTAAAAAAAAAGAAAACAAGTAAAAAAATGGAATAATTATTATAGGTACTTCTACTCATTTTTGATACGCATATTTAAATTTAATTTTTGAAAATAATAAAGTTTCCTTAGAGCTTCATTTTTCGCTTTAATAAAAACCAAGAAATTAAATTTACAACCAATTAATAAATTTGGTGCATTTCAATCCGAAATTATTTTGATTGGAATAAGATTTTTCTGATTAAAAAAATTGCCATTTTTCGTCTATCGACACATTTTGTAAACAGAAACCAATCCTCGTTTTTTTTTAAAAGATTTATTGCAAAATAAAATATACCTCGCTGAAATATTATTTTATTCAAATCAGCAAATTTAAACTTACTTTAATCTGATTTGAAATAAGTATTACTTGCTTACTGCATGAGATATACTATAAAAGCGCTTCTTAGTTACGGTATCCTTGTTATCAGGGGTTATCATTGTGTTATCAGAGCAGATAATTAACAAGCCAGACGGAAGCTGTCAAAAATGCTAAGTATGGGAATCAAATTTGATATAATTTTATTTTAGCTTAACCGTACACTTCGTTTTTGATTTTTAAACATATAGTAAAATTTGAAAAATAACACAATATTTTCAGGAATTATCCAATATTTCATAGAATTTTTGTTAGTTTTGCTTCAAAGTTTTACGTTTGAAAATGTTTTATGTGAAATAAAAAGTGAAATAACATAAAACTTTCTTTGAAAATAATTTTACAATTTAATAACAAAATGAAATATAACGACAGAAGTAACTCAATAATTTATAAAATGTTATGGCATTTATTAATTTTTATTTTTAATATCTATTTTTCATATTCTTTGTAGGTACCTCCACAAATTTTGAAATACATTTTTTTAAGAAAATTAGAAACTAGGAATTAAAATATAAAAAATGCTTTAAATTTTGAATAAATGATTTGCAAAGCCCGTTGTATGTTGTAAATAGAGCATAGGAAACACGGAAGCAAGATGAAAGAATTAACCTCCCGAAAATGTCTATATAGTTGTTTTTTTTCTGTTAAAAGCGCAACAGTTGAAACACGTAAACTTTTAATGATATATATCACGTATAGCCACCCGTAAAAAGCAAATAAATGTCATCATAAGCTAGCAATTAAAATGTTTTAAGTATTTAAAAAATCGAATGGCTCAATTATTTGTATTAAGCTTTTCAATTTTCGATTAGTAAATATAGTCTTCATCTATTATCTTTGCAACCTAGTGTGAGCGATAAAAGAAAGAATGTTAAAATATTTCCGAAACGTTATAAATTGTTATAATAAAAGATAATAAAAATGAAAACAATTCTTGTAAAAATTGATTATTCATTGAAGTTTTTTTACTTTTCCGAATATAATATACTTTATAATATACAATATATATAATATACTTTATATATATTGTTTATAAAACCAATTAAAATATATATAACTTGCATAGATTTATTGCATTTTGTTTTTCACATTTCGGAGCAGATTTTCCGCAAAAGGGCAAATTCAGAACAAAAATTGATTAGCATTCTTCAATGACTTCTGAATTTAATTAATATTAGATATCTGGGTGATCTCTTGCGAAGTTCTAAACATTTCAGAGAATTAATTGGTGGAGGATTTCTTGAAATAATTATTTCAGTCATTCATCAATAAATACTAAACTTTTCATCAAAATCCGACTATTATTTGATTTTTGTAAGAATCTTAACATTCATGTTTTTCACCGGTAAAAAATTGAAATCCGTATTATTAAGTTTGCCGTAATAAACATTTGTAAAAATTCTGTCACTCACTGACGAAAGAAAAAAAAGATATACCAAAATTTCGAACATGTTAGAAAAAAAAATTTTTTTTAAATTAAAAAATACTAAGATCTATTCTCTTACTAATAACTTAATATTTGACCGGTAATACTTTGTTTTTCTTAGTTTGAAGCCTTTTTTCTTTATACGATGTTGTTTTTTAGCGAATTCGTGGAGGTATCTAAATAATTAAAACCACAGGAAAATAAAAGCAACAATCTGGGACACAAAAATTAAAAGATAAAAAAGAGTCGAGTGAAGCAACCAACTTTCGTAGGGCAATGCCTTCGCCTCGCCTGACATTTTCCTGATGTCATAACATCAAAAGAGGATCGGTTTTACCAATAATTTTAGCGCATAAGAAACTGAAAAATTTAGCAAAATAATATTCAAATTAATAACTAGTATTTTCTCTTACAGGGTTCTATTCCTAATCAGTTAAGTGCCATATGTGATACACGCTTAGGCGATCCTGTCTCGGAAGAATTATGACTGACTAGGTAAAATATATTCCCGCAGAAGATTTTCCCATTACTTTCTGCGGTAGACTTTTTGCTAACCAAGGCTCAATCTGTCTTGTTATTTCGCCCATAACTGGAGGGAAGCGACGGATTAATACTTTCCCCAAAGGAATTTGGGGTATCTGTGCTTATGTGAATGCCCCGAATTCAACTGGAATTCGAACTTGGCAATCTCGATTTCACGTTCCGAGTCTACATCTACTAAACCACAAGGCGCATCCCCGACTCATAGTAAGTGACTAAAGTTGGAAAAAGATGGTTGAAGTCGCCATTGATATGCTTACACTAACTTTTTTATTTTTGACAAAAGTTAATGACAAGTGTCATACTATAGTTAGTAGCTTATTGTTTTCCGTTTGTAGTGAGGGGTAGTTGTATACTGTCGCAGGTTAACGGAATTTGGCCATGTGGTAGATAGCCCACTATAAATCATAAAATGATTATAAAATCAAGAAAAGCAAAATACCATTTTTATATATACATATATCAATGAATGCTTTTACAATTAAAGTAATAACTTGAAGTATAGGTCCAACGGAGATTAAAATGTTCATGGCAAATAATAAGCTGAAAGAGATTTAAGGCTTAAGAATTTGGGAGCGTCATGAGTAAGAGATGTCTTTGATGTAGTCGCTCCTGAGGTCAGTAAGTACTTTTAAGAAAGGGAAGAAAGTAATGACAGGTGAAGAGAGGCGAACGTAGTAGCCGCTTGACTTAAGTCAAAGGGATATCGATTAAACTCTTCTCTTGAGGTCTGCCTCGGTCTGTCTGCTGGGTGCTTTCTGTCTCGGCTTTTTATATCTGCTTTTTGGATCAAAAGCAGCTCGTTGGGGATTTCACACTTGAATTTGATTCTGGGCTTCCCATTGGCTGGTAAATAAAATTCGCGTAGGCTCGCGAAATGGAAATTTGACATTTGATTAATTTTTATTTTTCAACCGGAACATCTGCGCGAATCCGGATGCGCAGCGACGACTTTTGGTCATTTTCTTTCTGGTCGTTATAGAGCAAACATCCGGTCCCTCGCGTTTGCTTGGTATCACCGCAATATATCTTGTGTACCCTATATGAGTACCTATAAATTTGATTTATTTCTTTCACATTTTTCTCATTCTGCTGCTTTTTGTTGATATTTTGATATTTTATTTATTATTTTCAGCAACACGTTTACCGTTTTTAATAATGAAAAATGTCCCGTTGTTTTTATTAGTCGAAACGGCTTCAATATCAGTGCGTTTTTGTTTGGTACGGCGAAAATTTGATATGCATTACAATTTCATTCCTTTTTTATATTTCATTGGGGGCTCAAGATTCTCCGTTGCCTTTTATTGTGGTGTATCTGTTTTGATGTTTTCTAGTCTGTGGCGTAGATGCCATTCCCTTGTGCAATATGACTTATTTGTACTCGTTTGACTTTATGCAATTAAGTTAAGTCCATCTTGAATATCTCATTATAATCACATTTTTTTTATGATTCATATTATCAAAATTTAAACGCATATATAATTTTCTGATGAGTTCAAATTTAAAAATAAAAATATAAAGAACAAAATATTAATATTACATGTGGTTTAAACTCAATAAAAACGAAATTATATGGTTGAGTTTGAATTTCCCTAGTATTTTGCACAGTGTTAGGGTGGCACCCCTTTCAGTCGATTGACTAATGGACTATTCCTGACGTCACGTCCGGTTACCAGGTTCTGTCTTCCAGGCAGTCAGATCCAGAGACTAAGAGAGTAAAGGTCGTAACTTGATTTGTCCGGCAGCTGAGTGGAGATATGACTCGGCTTTAACAACTATCTGTATTTTTGTTGATACATTTTTTATTTCACTATTTCCGAGTCTTCTCGTTATTTATTTCAACACTAACTCTACAACACACAGGTATATAGGTATAGGAAAATATTAAAACATTGTGGACAGAATTAAACCGGGTAAACCACACAGAGGATATTGATTTCCGTATTTATTTTAAATAATTGTCTAAAAATATTTTTGCTTCAAAAAATCGATAAAATAGCTCTACTGTTCATTTTTTGCACTTGAGCCAACATGTTAAGTACAAGGAAAGAAAGAAAACATTAAATATGCATGTCAACGTTTGAAATTACACTGAATATCAGAGTCAACGTTAGTTGGTTTTTTGACAGTCGGAATTCATTTGGGGATTTTCTGTACAGTAGTTCCCTGCAATTGGTTCTTCCTGAAAGCATGCTTTCACCAGTAGAATCAAATAATATGTGCGAGTTGTATAGCTGTTTGGTCATATCTACTGCGCTGTTGGCCACACATACATCGCAAACGAGAGAATAATTATTGCACTGTGTTTGCACAAGCAACTGACAGTCGTTGTACGCTCTCACACCATTATTAATCACTCTGTAGGAATGGTAGACTTAAAAAGAACAGTAGCTACATTATCATCAATGCATCGCTCATTCAGCAATGAATTAGAGCACTCTGGCTACTGGCGTATGATACATCATACGCTAAAAGTCTGCCTCTTTCTACCGAGCGCTCATAACTCAGAGATAGAATCGCTGACTGACGCCAATTCGGTCGGGTTTCAATTCTGGGTTAAAAGCAATCGGATGTCTAACCTTACTGATGAGCTGTGATACAGCGAAACAGATCTGTCTGCGGATATATATATATATATATATATATATATATATATATATATATATATATATATATCCAAGTGAATAAAGACCGAAGAAAGTATTAACAACGTTCAAAACATTACTTTAAAGTGCTCAATATAGAAATAGATCAATGAATATTTATTATAAGTTATAGTTTAGAACATGCACAAATTATAATTTACTACAAAAAAGACATTTTGTTTCGACATCGAAAAAACAATGTCTCATTAGTTAATGATTATTAACTAGCTGATGAAACATTGTTTTTTCGATGTCGAAACGAAATGTACACTTTTGTAATAAATTATAATTTGTACATGTTCTAAATTATAACTTAATGAATACATGATATGTGACACGCTAAAAGTCTGCCTACTTCTACCGAGCGCCCATAGCTCAGAGGTAGAATCGCAGACTGACCTCAATTCGGTGGAGTATCAATCCTGGGTAAAAAGCAATCGGATGTCTAACCGTACTGATGAGCTGCGATACAGCGAAACAGATCTGTCTGCGGATGACTATATATATATATATATTAGTTATCCACATACAGTGTGGCTAGACACATTCACTTACTTCTGGCCGGGATAGAAACTCGACCGATTTGTTGCCACCCCCTATAAATTAAATATAGATTTGTCGCTACCCGCTATATATTAAATATAGTAATCGCAGGTGTTCTTTTATAGAATATGTTGTATTTTATTTTTTATTTTATATTCTACTGCACGCGTTTCTGGTCTTGCGATCTTTTTCAGGCAGGGGTGGTTGTTAGTCATCGTCTTGTTTGTGTGTGGTAGTAGTTCGCAAATTCTTGTACAATTTTTCGCCTTAAGGGATAATAAAGTAATTTAGAGAGTTTGAAATATCGGCCAAACGAAGGTTTTGTTTTAATTTTTTTATGTATATACACATACATACGCACATACATATATGTACATATATACACGCTTCCTATGTAGTGTAGGATTACATGTGTGTGTCACTGCGTTCGTTCTTACTAGTATGTGTACATATTTGTGTGCGTGCGTATATGTGTGAGCACACGCGGTCCGATTAGTTCATTTCTTCATTATGTGCGCTTGTTGTGTGTCTGTGTGTGCCTGGTGCGTTATGATCTATTAACTGATGGTTAAAATTTTTTTATGAAGTTTTTCTTGTATTTATATTAAGAATAATTGACTGTTTGGTTGTTTTTTTTAATCATTTCGACCCAAGCAAGGCATTCCACTGCTACTATTGCGTTTGGGGTTACATAGGGGAAGGTGAACAGAAAGAGTGGTTAGATATAGGAAATGTCAGAAGGAGAGTGATAGATGAGTAAGGATACCGAGGCTGGAGGTTGGGTAGATGGGAAGAGTGTTTGAAAGATGGTTAGTGTGTTAGAAGGTGTCTATTGACCTTACATTTAAACTCCTGGAGATTGTAGCCGTCAGGGAAGCAATCATGTGGAAGGGAATTCCACAGTTGGGAAGTGCGAGAAAAGAAACTGTTGGAGTAACAATTGCTGTTGCATTTCATCGGTTTCACTGTAAAAGGGTGGAATCTAGTTGCTAATCTAGTATCTCGTGCAAATTCGTACTTAGGAGGCACCAGTGATCTAAGTTCATCGGAGCAGAAGCCGTGAAAGTATTTATAGAATAGACACAGCGAAGCCACGTTGCGCGCGTGAGAGAAAGACTGCAGCCGGTCTGCCAAGTCGGTATCAATCACATTACAGACTCTCCGTTGTACTTTGTCAAGAAGCCCGAGGAGAATAGCAGGGGCACCCGACCATATGTGGCAGCAGTATTCAATGCACGGGTGGATGGTAGATTTCTATATGTGCAGGATAGATTCATACAAAAAAAAACTTCCGGGCCCTGCACAGAGAACCGACTTTCATAACAGCGGATTTAGCAATGGATTCGATATAGTCATTCCACTTGAGGTCCGCTGAAAGTGTGAGACCAAGGAGGCGTAGTGTTTTACTCTCTGGGAGGCAAGCCTGGTCCATACCAATGGGAGGTAGGTGCGATTGTCTATGATGGTTAATTGATAGCAGCTTCGTTTTAGAAGCATTAAAATTTACGAGCCATTTCTTACCCCAGTCCACTACGGATTGAAGGTACTTTCCAAGCTCGGCTGCAAGTGTAGCTTTGTCGCCCACACCAGATTTTTTATCAAGGCGAGTGTAAACTGTGGTGTCATCGGCGCACATACCTACTTGGGATCTTATGGTATCAGGGAGATCATTAATGTAGATCAGAAAGAGCGTAGGACCTAGGACACCCGCGTTCGTATGGTAGTTGTGGGAGTCATGTCCGTTTAATACCACATTCAATGTGCGGTTAAAGAGGAAAGACTGGATTAGTTCAAACAAGTGTCCAGTTATGCCATAGCTCCGCAGTTTGCATAGAAGGCCAGCATGCCAAACTCTGTCGAACGCTTTAGAGATATCCAAGGCAACGGTTCGGGCTTCGCCATTCTTGTCGAGAGCCTGGTATATATACTCGGTGATGTACTTTAGCATATCAGCAGTAGACCTGGTGAAGCAGAAACCATACTGTTTGTCCGAGAGGAGCCTGTGTACTGTGAGATGATGAACCACCTCGGGCTTGATAATGGCTTCGAACACTTCGGAAGATAGGGTGGTAAATTGCGAGGTCCGTGGCTTCTCCAGTATTTTTAAATATAGGAACTACAGAGAAAGATTTCCAACAGGCAGGAAAGCAGGAAGCAGATAGGCAGAAGTTGTAGAGCTTAGATAGGATAGAGGAGAGTTCAAGGGCACATTTCTTTAAGACTATGATTGGAATTCCGTCTCTTCCGCTCGCTTTGTGAGGGTCAAGTTTTGAGATTATGTTAGCGAACAGGGAGGGTGTAATGTGGATGTCTTTCAGTTGAGCCTCAGTTCTAGGTGGGAAGTCGGGTGTAGAAACTCCAGACGAATCCAGTCTCGAATTATTCGAGATTCTGCGGGCAAAGCATTCAGCCTTGTCCGCTGAGGAGGTGAGTACCTCAAATTTATTGATTAGTGGGGGTAATGGGGTCTTGCTCTTGTTAAGCACTCTTTTACAGAATCACCAGTTGTCTTTGGCGCCGAACTTAGAGGATGCTATGCGTCGCTTCATTCTGGCAGCAAACAACATCTTAGCTTCGTTCAGTATCTTTTTACACTTATTACGAGCTGAAGCGAAAAGGCGCCTGTTTTGGTACGACGCGTAGCTACGATAGAGTCGGAAGAATACGATAGAGTCGATGCCAGCATTAACCCAGGAGGAGTCTTCGGATGCACATTCTTCGACGGGACGACTAAAACCTTGTTCCATGGGACGTCACAAAGGAAGTCTCGGAACGAATCCCAGTCTGCTCTTTGGTAGCAGTAGGATATTCTACTGGTCTGGGTTTCTTAGGTCAGGTGGGAGTGGAATGAAATGTTGACGGAAACTACGGTGTTGTCAGAGTTTCCGAGAGGGAAGAGGTGTCTGGTAGTACAAGAGTCTGGGATGGAATTGAAGCAGAGGTCTAGTAGTGAGTCCCTTTCGTTAGGGTTGTCGGAGAAACGCATGGGGAAGTCCACCACTTGCGTAAAGGATTGGGTGATTGAAAGCTTCAGCAGTGTCGGTGACAGAGTACTCCAGCCACTTGGTGTGGTGGGCATTAAAGTCCCCAAACACAAATATATGGGCAGAGGGATGGGATGAAATTTTTGTCAATATTGTCAGAGATGCTGTCAAGTAACGAACAGTCAGAGGAGGAAGGGGAGCGTTAGAGAAAGAAGAGATAGCTTATCGAGCTTAGAAGTGAGAGACAGAAGCACATGAAAGAATGATCCAGGGATTCAAGAGACGTCACCCCAGCTAGGAGGAGGTGTTCGCTGACATAGACACCAAGCCCATGCATATGAACATTGGAGTCCTTCCTGAAGAGGGGAAGGTAGCCAGGAACGTAAAACTCGGACGAGAGGATAGAAGGGTCAAGATTAGTTTCACATAGGGCTAAGATATCAAGTGAGTTAGTGTGAAGGAATGATTCTACGCTGAGAAAGTTAGTGCGGATACCACGTATGTTAGTGAAAGAGACGCAGACGAGTTTGGGCGTTTTCAGACTAGCTGGTTTAGTTTTGCTATTATGTTTGATTTTTTCATAGTGCTTTGTTGTGAATGTGTTTTTTCAAAAGTGTCGGTATTTCCTTCTATAATGATATTACAAACCCCACATGTTATTTGTTACATTTGGTAACCCCATGTATCGTGTGGTGGTTAAATTTGGATGAGGTTAACATTTGTTTCACGCTTTTCATTGGGGTTTGTTCTTAATTATTTTGGTAGTTTTTTATTTTATCATTTTTGTTTAGCAGGTCTAAATGTTTTTCGAATTTCTGAGAATAATTCTCAGTTGTTCCTGTTGTATGTTGAGACATATGCTAGAGTCTGTTCGATTTCGCGTTTCTTTGTGTTTTGCAGTTCGTCTACAGGGGCCCGACAATATTTTCCGGACACTTTGAAAAAAGTACTTCAAGGTGGTTACTAGTGCCAAAAGAGATTGTAAGTACGTAGTTGAGGAGTGAAAATCCACTACTAGTGTAATCATTTTTTTTAGTTTGGCTTTGATAATTTTAGTTTTTTGTGATTTTTGCGAAAACTTGTGCGACACTATTTTTCGGACATGACAAAAAATCCTATTTTATTAAGAGCTAAGTTCATGTATATGTTGCTGTATGCAAATTTTCTTTTTGTACACTTAACTGTCATCATTAGAATCAATTATCTGTTCTATTTTACTGGCAAAACAATTAAGTTTAATGAGGTAAAATGCATTCAAAAGAAGTCGTTTGTTTGGCACGGAAGAGGCGGGATGATGGCCTCAGCATCAGAAGGATCGCCATGGATTTGAAGCTGTCGAAATCAACGGTCGAATACATGCTGAAGACAAACTCCGAGCGGAAAAAGAAGAGAGGACGGAAAAGATCAGTTGGCAAGAGGACTGAAAGGAGAATGAAGAGGATTGTGACACGGCTTTTGACATCTGGAGAAAAAGTTTGAGCAAGAAAAGTGAAGGAGAAATGTGAATTGGATGTAAACGTCCGAACAGTACAAAGAACGCTGCATAGGATTGGTTTGAAGTATGCAAAGGCTAAGAAAAAAATTACACTAACAAAGAAACACAAAGGAGCAAGACTGGAGTGTGCTAAAAGGTGGTTAACAAAACATGTTGACTTTAAGAAGGTTATATTTACTGATGATAAGCGTTTCAAGTTTGATGGGCCCGATGGATGGCGTACTTGGTCGAGAAGGGTTGAGCCTGCTGTACTGAACAAACGACGGATGACAGGAGGAGGAGTTATGGTTTGAGGTATGATCTTTGCTAATGGAAATATATGGTTGGAGTGGCTGAAAGGACGACAGAACAGCGAAAGCTACAAACAGTTGCTGGACAAGAAAGCCCTACCAAGGATAAGAAGAGATATAGGGAATGATTTCGTTCTACAGCAAGACAATTGCAGCATCCATGTGTCAAAACTCATGAAAGAATGGATGGCTAAAGTGAATATGACTACTTTGGAATGGCCTGCAAAAAGCCCAGATCTAAATTTAATAGAAAATGTTTGGGAAATGCTTGCGCAACTTGTCTATGATGGACCTGAAATAATGAAAGAGGCTCAATTATGGGAACGGATACTAGATGCCAAAAAACAACTAATAGAAACACGTAGAGATGTTATTGTGCATATGTTTGATCATTATGAAGAGAGATTGATAAAAGCTATTGAGAAGAAAGATGATATTACAGACTATTAACAGTTTTTCAACGATGTCCGAAAAATAATGGCGCGTGTGTTTTGTAAAAAATGATGAAAAATAAATATTTTTCCTTACCTAATCGATTTTCTTCCATTTTTATTACAGGTATTGTCTTTATATGTTTATGCAATTCTATTGAAGGAATTTCGCCACTCTATGGTACTCGGAAAGTCGAATACTAAATTGTCCGAAAAATATTGTCGGGCCCCTGTAGAATGTACCTTTTCTGCCAGTTCAAAACGTTTGTTTATAAGATTTGTGAGATAGCCTCGTTCTTTTTAAAGTTACCTGTTTTCGGAGGTATTTATCGGCCACTATAGTGCAAAGCCTACGTGATAGGGAATAGGGGATGAATTTTAGACAGCTTAAAAGCTGACTAAAATTCATCCCCTATTTCCTAGCACGTTAGATAGGGTTTGAAAAAAGCTTCCTTAAATCTACCCGCTATTCTATTATAAAATAAAAAATACAACATATTTTATAAAAAAAAATACTTGCGGTTTCGATTTTTATTTAAAATATACACTTTTCTCTCATTAAAGCCACCGCAACATCTCCCTATATATATATATATATATATATAATCTTATGCTATGTTTGTCCCTCGCAGGTGAGGTAGACCAGGACTTCTAGTCACTAAGGGTTTTTTGGGTGGGTTCGGAGTTGACAGATAAGGCCGATCTTTGCACGGAAGAGACTGGTGCATCAGAGTTGAGGCTGCGACAGCAAGTGGGACCACACCTGTCGCATTTTAGCCACTTGTCCATTGCTGCAGGGCTTTGAAGTGATGGTCGAAATCCTGACTTGCGATTTAATTGGATTTAAGTGAGGGAGAGTTGAGCATGGTTGTCAGCTCCACTCTCTTTTCTCATTTCATCTAGGTCCGGTGGCTCGACATAGACGAGACTAGTCACACTGTGATACAGCGAAACAGGCTTGTATGTGGATGGTTAATATATTATAGATTACGACTGAGCTCTCTAGAAAAGAAAACTTTAAAAACAGTTTTCTCTTCTCTGATATATGCAATTCTCTCCAGAAATGAATTGAGTTCTTTCGGTAACTGGCGTTTGTATCCACTGCTTATATACACGTTAAAATTTACCTTCTCTGATTCCATGCATCTATGGCTTAGAGAGTAGCGATTCCGACTGATACTAAATCGGTCAAGTTTCGATCCCGGCCAGAAGCAAGTGGATCTGTTTATCCACACTTATGAACTGTGAAACATGCTTGTATGTGAATGACTAATATATATATGTGTGTGTATAGTCATCCGCAGACAGATCTGTTTCGCTGTATCACAGCTCATCAATACGGTTAGATTCCGATTGTTTTTTAACCCAGGATGACAGAATTCGCGTTAGTCGGCAATTCTACCTCTGAGCTATGAGCGCTCGGTAGAAGGAGGCAGACTTTATATATATATCTACTTTATATAACTATATGTAGACTTTATATCCATATATATATATATATATATATATATATATATATATATATATATATATGATTAATTTATGTTATCAGCTCATTAGTGCAATTGAATTTTGTGGAACCATTGGTGGGAAACTAAACCACGAGTTGAGATATATTTCTCAAGTGAAATTGCTTAGTTGTCATTTGTCTTCCGAAAACGAGACTAATACAAATTAACAGAGTTACTCAATCTATGCCCAATGATTTGCTTCCTATCAGAAACTATAACTACTGTTGACTCAGCTTAGTTGCATTACTAGCCACAGGTGAGTTGTGTGGGTGCTGAACAAACACAAATGAGGCTAAGTAAACGTCTGCAGCCGGGGAAAGACTCGTTCACTCAGAATACTGAAATCAGCCATTATTATTTCTTAATGACTTTGTTCATGATATGATTTAGTATAAAAGATTCAGCAACTGTTTTGTTTATCTCAATGGATCGCAGGCTTGATTCAGTTATTGAAAGCAAGTGTTATGCAACCATATATTAAATGTTATTTAAATTAAAACTATCTTTTTACTTTTGCTCCTTCAAAAAATAATACAACATTTTGAATGTCCTAAATTTTTTAACACATTTAAATGTAAAATCCAAGGAAAAATGCTGATATTCTAAACTCTTGTCTTACATAGATCTTTGGATCTTAAACCCAAATACCTTCAGTGAACACCAACAACAACAGCAACAACAAAACAAAAAAAACGGGTTTGGGTTGCCATTCCAATATTTTGGGATAGGAATGTATTTACTGCAAATATCAACTATCCATTTCCAATTTTAAAAATTTCCTGACTCACTTATAATAGAAAGTTTAGTGTATTTTAAGTTAGCAATCCTTCGATAACTGATTTTGGCTAAGTTATGTAACCATAAATTTTCATTGAAACGACTATTAATGTTGCCAGATGTTGATCACCACTAATTCGACAAAGTGGGAAAGTTCATATGCATATACCTGGTCAGAGAGTTAAATAACTAGATAGGTTTTATTTTAAATTAATATTTTTGCTTATTATGAAAAATGTGTCTGAATAAATTTAACAACATATAACATGAAATTATAAAATTTTCGGTGAAGAAAATTAATAATATGTACAACAATTTTATTTTAATATTATTTTTATGTTGAATAGATTCTAGAAGGTGTTTGAATTTTAGAATATGTTATTGTCACAAATACTAGTTACTATCTTAATGTTACTGGTTAATGGCTGGTATCTATAGAGTTTCATTAATAAATGTTCCTACAAATATTTTGGTCACATTAATATCTCTATATAAAAAACTTACAAAATACAATGAGATTAGTTAAAAATAATTTAGATTCTAATCGTGAAAATAAGATACAAGTATAGCGTTATACAACCTGGAAAGTGAAAGTAGAAATTGTAAATCTTTTCCAAATTCTGGTCTAATCTTTTGCATTCATTTTCAAAATAATCTCTATGGGAAATTTATTAAACCATTTAGAAGTTTAAATAATTTGTATAGCATGGGCTACTGAGTTCTCTAGCCTTGGGTGGTCTACTGGGACCTCTAGTCTTGGGTGGTCTACTGGGTCTTCTAGCCTTGGGTGGCAATCAGTCTAGAATAAGAAAAGTTCTTATTTTAAAACCGTCAAAAACACTTCAATATTTTTACAAAGAAATTAGCTTTTCTTAGATGACCTGGGTAAACGATCCTTGTCTCAATTTCTGGGATAATGAATTATCATTATTTACGCTATTTATATTCGAACTATTCTCATCGTTTTTTTTTTATCAAACGTGCAAACGGCAACATAACAATACTAAACAGCATAAGAAGTCTTTGATATCCCAAGGCATGGACAAAGAAACGAGAACTAATTCAGTTGATTAAATAAAGTGTTCAGTTAAGAATTTTCTTATACATTACCAAGATCAGTATACACTAGAGGAAGGTCGAACTGCAAAGCTACCGAAAAGTTGTGATAACAATTACAAAATTGAAGACAAATGTTTGATTATTAATACTCTAAATAAGTTAAAGAACTTTTTTGTGATCACCTATATCCTGATGGAATATGGCAATGAAAAAGTCAGAATAAACAAACCTTTAAAGGTATTTCATCAAAAGAATACCAATAACAAACTAAACTATCTCAAGTGTAACAATGTTTAATTGAAAGAGGTAACTGCGTGCAGAAAATATTTTTCTATTCACGCCAGATCACGAATATAGAATGAAAATAATCAAATTTTTAAAATGTGAGAGGTTTTAGGGATCTAATTCGCTATGTAAATTACTTTTAAATAGATTGTCTAAAGAAAGTCAAAACTAATATGCGCATTCGGCGTGTATCTTTAAATGTAAAAAATAAATAAAATTTGGAAATTCATATCCTGAAACCTTTGTCTCGTATATTATTACCGACTTACGACTCCAGATTGCAACTTTAAAAAGTATTTTTCTACATTTTGTGTTTTATAATCACACCGTATGATCATTGTCGTTTTTTTTTTTTTTTTGGCATCCGTAGAGGAATCAATATACATTGAATTTACATAGCGAACTGGACTCACCTATTAACTTTAGTAAAATTTAATTAAAAAAAGATCTTTTCCGATCTGGATTGCTCAATCTAGAGTAATACAGGGTGTTCATAAGGTTCGTGTGCACTTTACATCATTAATATTTTTAAAGGTACACGAATTTTAAGGACTCCCAGTATAAACAAAATGGGAAAAGCACAAAAGATATTCAGTCATAATTATTAGCCTAATTTGCATAAAATCTTAGATCTTTCCAGTAGCAGAGTAATTTTGATTTTATAAATCATGTTCGAATGTGCGTTCTGGTGCAATGGATATCGGCTCGGAACGACAAATCGTTGAGCCGAGTTCGAATTCCAGTTGAATTTTTTGCATTCTCTTACGCACAAATACCCTTGGGAAAGGTATTATTCCCTCTCTTCCCTCCAGTTATGGGTTAAATAACAGGACAGATTGGGATCTATAGTCTTTGCTGGCAACCAATTTACCGCAGAAAGCACAGCGGGGTAATCTTCTGTCCTATCAGTCATTTCTCTTCCGAAACATGATCGTCCAAAGCGTGTATTACGTATGACACTTAACTAACTGTTCGAATGTCCTTGTCATTGTCAAGGTCTATAATCAAGTAAACCACGATCAAACAAAAAAAAAAAAGAAAAGAAAAACGAGAGAAAAATAAACAGTCAACTCCAAATAATTTCGATAGTGAGGCGTATTAGCAACTCTTAGAATATATCAAACTTTTAGGATATGAAGAATAAAGGCAAGGTGTCTAATTGGACGTCTTTCTCGAATGAGAAATGCTTGTCAATAAATATAGGCGTGTGCGTGTGCGTGTGTGTGTGTGTGTGTGTGTGTGTGTGTGTGTGTGTGTGTGTGTGTATGTGTGTGTGTGAGAAAGAGAAAAGGAAGCTTTTATTTGTAGATGTTTTACTGAATGTGACAGACACGGGTATCTTATTAATTTTTTAATTAATTTTTATTATACATCTCAGCTCGTAAAATACCCACATTCACACACAAACGAAAGAAATTCTTGCACGATGTCGTTTGCTAGTGTCACTGGTTCCCTTTTGAGGCGAAACATTCTAGAAAATACACTGCTGTCTAATCTCTAGAGAACTGTTTGGCAACAAACAGATGCCTAGTGACAGTGATAGAGAAAGATAAGAGGGGGAGAGGTGGTAAGCTAGAACTCCTGTGAGAATATGCTAAAAATGAAATTAATGTATGATGCAACCCAGACGTGAATGCCCTTCCCTCTGTGGGAATACTCATCTTGTGCATAATCGCATTTCTTCTGGATAAAATGAGAAACACACCTAGAAATAAATTTCACCAATCGAAAGGCAACTCTCAACATGCGCGTCGCGTAGTGTAAAATGATATTGTCTTAACGGGTACAATATCTACCCGAGTTACTTCCCTTCTGCACAAATACTCTTTGAAAAATATGTATCCATATTTTTACATTATCAGTAAAATAGAAAGGAAAACTGAATTTTAAATTTTGTTTGGTCCACTAGATAAAAGAGTTGCTTAATTGACTCAAAACTGACTTGAACAAAACAGTTGACAGTTCAATACCTGGTCACGGCAGAGGAAACAACAACTTGGAGAGAGGAGTTTTCAAGAGAAACTGATATCCAAAGGCATGGTACGTGAAATTAGAACAATTTAGCCTTGTCAACTAATAAAACTTTCGGTTTGAAATACTAAGATGTTACCGATCTTATCCAGAAATGGTGAGGTGATTTGTGATGTCTCTTGTAAAGATACGGATGGTAAGAAACATAGGGGTGATGTTATCGTGCAATCTGATGGATTCTTCGGGTGTTGTTGTGCTCGGTTTTAAAACAAGTGCCTTTATAAAACTCATCTTCAAATCAAAGTATCTCATCAGGTGAGGATTTTTGTTATAATGATGCACCATGAGAATTATTGCATTTAAATTGTTTAGATATAAATGAACAATATTATGATTACAACGCTGATATACACCCATGCATCCTTCTATCTATCTATCTATCTATCTATCTATCTATCTATCTATCTATCTATCTATCTATCTAAAGTATATATAATCCACATTTTCGTTGTTCCCGAAACATGAATTCGGCCGCGACTCGAATTTCATGCATTAAGCGCAATCATCATGTGCCTCTTCGTATGAGAACAATTGGTTCACTGTTCTGCACAGTGCTCGATCGGCATGTCATCTTCGTGTTTTGGAGGCTATTTGCCTAAAACTCCAGCAGCCCAGCCAGTGCAAGCAGAAAGAGTGTTTCCTTCGCTCCTTACAATTTCTGGAGGGTTTGTGAGTGTAACAATTTTTCTTTTTTATTCACTTTTGTGTAATTGTATGTTTACACCCCCTTTACATTTTAATATTTACTGATTAAAGTTTATATTTAAACGAGTTTCATCTTCTCCCAGTTTTGTAAGTAATCCTTTGTTTTTGTTCTTTATTGACCATTTGTAACAAAGCCAACGTCAGCCCTTGACAAGTGTTGGCCGAAAAGTTCCTCGGGTTGGGATAATTATAACGTCTATCTTATTTAATATATATATATATATTGTTTTATATATTATTTAATATATGTATATATATATATATATATATATATATATATATTGTTTGTTATGCGAATGTACACTACCATCATTATTAGGCCACCTCGCTGTTTTAAAAGATGATGTATTTCATACTATTTTTTAGTATTTTTTGCCAAGTGAATAATTGTAAATGAAAATAAAATGGTTATTTTCTTAATATTGCACAATAACATGTGCATCAAACTAATTAATAAATATTTTATAATTACCTATATTGCAGTTTCATCAATGAAATTATGAAAAAAATTTAGGATGATTCGGACGAGTTAATCTTTGCTTCCTTACCTTGTAAAATATGGTAAAGTAATAATAACAAAAAAGCCGTTCTATTTTCATTTAGAATTATCCACTTAAATATAATATGAAATACATCATTTCTTTTTAAAAAATGGGGTGGCCTAATAATTATGGCCGGTAGTGTACATGTAACAATTAAAATTATCATGTCAATTTATTTATCGCCAGTAACTGGATAATAATTATCTTTAATAGAAAGTACATCGAGAAAGTAGAATATGTTTGTCTGATCAGTATCGATCTATCTATTAGTGTGTAAACACGTGTGTGCGTATGTGTGTCTGCGTGTGTGTGTGTGTGTGTGTGTGTGTGTGAGAGAGAGAGAGAGAGAGAGAGCAAGGTTTTGTAGATGTGACTGGATTTTCTCTCTCACTTTTCGCTTTTGGTACTCTTTTCCGGTCTATCTTTTCCTAGTCAATTTTGATCTTCCAAAATTTAAGTGCAACGTCAATTGTCATTTTAATCCTTGTTCTTTTATTGTCTTCTCTCTTTAAGACTATATTTTATCATAGTCTTTATCACACCTTGAGTTTAAGTGACGTTATTGCCTTGCTTGGGGTGAAATGACTGATAGAAAAAAAAAAAATATCCCCAGTAATTGAACGATATCTAAATGAAAATATATGTAAACCACATTTGTTTTCTGTTTGCAAGTGAGTGTGTGTCTTCAGTAAATTAAAATAAGTCTACATTAAGCTATGCTTATTAACTATGTATTAATTATCTTTTGTTGAAATTTATGCCAAGGAAAAATGAAACATCTATTAAGTTATAATTATGTAATTGTCTATATAACACTTCAGCTGCTTCAAAGAAAATGTTTTTCAAGAATGAATATTGAACGTTTTCATTCGAAAACTGTTAATACAATTTAATTTTAATAAAATTTCAAGTAATTAGCAAAGTTTCTATAAACAAACAATTAATAAATTCATCTAAGCCTCTGTCAATTGATAAACACACACACACACAGGTATATACTTCGTATAAAAGTATTTTTAATCGTCTCAGAACATTTTAAAGTTCTGTATAATTGTTTCAATGAAAATATTTTCTTTATTTAAGAAAAAAAATGATTCAGAAAAGGAGTTTAAAGTTTAAGGCCACACATACATGTTTCCATGTGTACACATCCACACGTACACGCACATACAAATACATATTGTTGTGGGATTTCCCCTTCTTATATGATAATGGACTCGACTGAGGAAAGATAGACATATATTTTTGGCCTGGCTATATGACAGGGACGACTCACATTAAAAAGACCTTGTGTTATATTTTGCCTTAAGTGGGAGGTGACTAAATAAATACCGTTGCAGTTGGCAGGAGAGAGTAATCGTAGAGATCCGTGCTAGTTATCGGAGAGTACCGGAACTGATACGTAAGTTACCGAGAGATACCTAAATTACCCAGAAACTACCACATCAGAAGTCAGACTAGCTTATAATTAATAAAAAAAGAAATAAATAAAAGTGTACATAGAAATATAACATAGCTGCGAATAATTTATAAAAAAAATTTATGTTTACATTGTTTTTGTCACTCACACGAAAACTACTGCGCTGTATATAATAACATCATAATATAGCTAATTTTTCAGCTTAAATTTTCCCTTGAAGTAAATTAAGGACGTATTCGATGTTACATTGACCTAGTAATAATGTGCTTCTTCATTATTTTTTGCCTGTTAAATTTCAGTAGTTTATTTACCCGGTCTTTCCACAATTTGAAAATTTGCGGGTAGATTCGGCAACTCCAGCGTTGTTCCATTCATTAGAATTTCTTGCAGGTCATTATTTGGAAAATCTTTTCAAGCAAAGACTCATAAATTATATTTTTGAGAGGCTATTCAAATTTCACCCCGTGAATTACTTTACAGTTTTACATTTGAATTTTCACCTTAAGTAGTTTCCTATTTCTGAAAAAGAAATCTAGATTTCATTGAAATATTTACCCATATTTGATCATATGTTTCTGGTGTAAATTAAATGGAATTTTAAAATGAGTCTCTTAAATTGTCTCGGAACTACAATTTATGAATGACTTTTTACTTATTTAATATACAATTATTTTTTATAGATTTCCCCTTATCTCAAGTTCATTTGACTTCAATCTGACTTATTCAATATTATATATTTCAATATTTAGAAAATAATTTCTGGAAGAAAGGCAAACCTATTCTGTTGTAAATATTTAACGCTACATTCTACATTACTATATATGTACTTTTATACGTATATTTTTCATACACGTACCCATGTATGTATGTTTGAATGTACATGCATCTATGGCACGCAACATATGGCATGGATGACAGAATCTATCCCCTGGAAAACAAAATGAATTTCATTAACTAAACTGTGGTTCTCTCTACTGTTTAGCCGGACTACGATCGTCACTTTGCCAAGGGATGCATCTGTTTTGCATAGGCCAATGCCCTCAAAATCGCATTGTCACTATTTCTCACTTTTTTTCACAATGCGAGAAATTTTCTCGTTATAAAAATGTCCCAAAGCATCGATAAAATTTTATTGTTTCCCCTCAGCGAGAATTTGCCGATTACTTGCCAGCGAATGGAAAGGTAAAGATAAGAAACAGAATATCTCTATCCTGGACTTCTTTTTCATTTTTTTATAATTCACTTGGCATATTATTGAAATGTTTATATTCTTGGATTCTTAGGGAAAAGTGATGGTCTTTAAATGTCCATCTATGCTCACAACTCAGAAAACTTGGAAATGGTGTAATTCCCTATGTGTATCGCCACTGATGTTGAAACAGATCTATCATCTATCATTTGTTTTCATAGTATATGGTAATGGTCCGTTATGAGGATGTGCGTTGTGGTACAGTGGATATCGCCTCGGAACGAGAAATCGGTGAGCCGAGTTCGAATTCCAGCCGAATTCATTGCATTCACTCACGTGCAAATACCCTTGGGAAAGGTATTAATCCGTCTCTTCCTTCCAGTTATGAGTTAAATAACAGGACAGATTGGGTTCTATAGCCTTGGTTGGCAACCAGTCTACCGCAGAAAGCAATGGCAACCTACTGCGGGATAATCTTCTGCCCAGTCAATCATGTCTCTTTCGAGACATGATCGCCCAAGCGTTTATCACGTATGGCACTTAACTGACTGACCGAATGGTCCGTTGTTCTTGAGCATATACACCAATAGATTGCCTCAGTTCATAACGTTTTACCGGAGTTTATCAGACATGAAATTCACTCTTTGCATCACGTAAGAATATATCTGTTATCCTCAAATACCGTATGTTTTATATTGGTGGCTGCAATTTTAAACTGTTAGGCTTCTTATAAACTTCTGCAAAGAGCACCATGGCGCAATTCATTCAGCAAGAAATTTAGAAACTGCATGCTGTACTGCTTGACACTCGCGCCGGAAACTCTAATATTTCAGAGGGTTTGGGTGTCAATCTGAGGAGAGTTCAGAGGATTTGGAAAGAGTTAGATGATAGATCCAGACAACATGGTGTTTAGAGTGATCACTAGTCATAGTGACGTTATACTTCTATCCATCTTCGGACAGGGCTCCAAACTCAACACAGGCACTACATCAATTGTCTTGCAGCATGTCACACAAACAGAAGAACCCATTTCATATCTGACAGATAATTTATACAACCTCATCATCCCTTACATCTAGGCGCCGAACTCTTCAGGCTTCAAGTTCCTTGATTATTATTTGTGGGGCACAGTTTATCAAAGGACACACAAAACACCTTGTTACACCATAGATAAATTAAAGGCAAGAGTTATGGCCCTATTCACTAACCTGAACAAGGTGACCATGCAAAAGAAATGCAGGAGATATCGAAGTCGTCTAAAGGCCGTGGTTGAAGCTAATGGCGATTTTATTGAATAAATTTACTCACATCTCATTTTCCCTTTTAACATCTGTCATTTTTTCTTTTTCTTTCTTCCTCTTTGCTGAGAAAATTTTTTATCAGAAACACCCTCACTATAAACCGTTCATTTTTTCTCTTCTTATCTGTAATCAGTTTTCATGTGATAAAGTATGTAAGATTCAATTAAAATCTCTGAGCGAAAAATATTATTAATAATACGCCACAGATACCGTTTCTCTATTTTTTTTAAATATTTGTTTTGGTTTTTAATTAGTAAGTCCATGTGTCGACTCCAAAATTGAAGTCTCTAATGTCTTGAACTAAATTAGAGAGACCTTTACCCCTTTCTCTCTATTCTGATGATATCATGCGCACTAAATTTTTTTAGAACCCGTTACAAATACGTTCTTATATTTAAATCTTATAGATCTTTTGTTATATGATTTATGTTTAAAGTTTGATTAATCCATATTTACAAATGCCTCTGTTCTAGCACGAAGCTTCATGGAAGATTAAAAAATACCTTATGTGTTACGTTCAAATCGATGAATTGTGTCCGTAATTACAGGGAAATCTTCACTTTCTTTATATTTAACGCAATATCGACCCAGAGCAAAACACATTACTGAGTCCAAGTCAAATCTAATCAAATTTTGTTTTATTAAAAAGAAAAAACCGAGAGAAACATTGAAAACCTTGATATATGATCTTTTATCATTATTTGTTCATCATATGTTCTACAAAGATTTTTCACTTCATCTCGCTTCCTGATCGAGAAATTCTTTATGGAACTAATGGAAAGAATCTAGAGTAATAGCCAAATAATCCGCGAACAGACAAAGAACGGATCTTTTCTTCCTTGGAGTTATCCAATATTAGATGATCCTGTGTTTTTCAGTGTCAAACACAAACACAGATAAGCAGGTATCCAGGCTTTACTCCCTTTCCCGCCGCCATAGTGTAGCTTCCCACTAAATTTTCTATAAATATTGGGAATTCGAAATTTCATACCGATTTTTACACGTTCACGTTAGAACAAGTCAAAGTAATCGCCGGATATAATATGCTTACATTTATGATTAGAACACAGTTCAAACGATCTCCTGCAAAAGAAAGTCTCAAATTACTTAATTCGTGTCAATTTGCAGTCCTATAAAAATGGAAGATGATAAGGCGTATTTTAGAAACTTGATGCCTTTTTATTATTTTAAAGGCAAAAAATCACGCACAAGTATAAAAAAAGATATCTTCTGTTAACTGTAATGAACTGTAAAGTTACTTTAACTAACAGTCATGTACGAAAGTGATCCGCTAAGTTTAGAGTTGGTGATTATAAACTTCTAGAAGAAAAACGCTCAAGCGTTAACGATGATGACCAAATCAAGAAAGTGATTTGGAATAACACGCATTACTAATTACCAATTATTAGTAATTGGTACAAACATTAAATTTATTCCATCAACCATCCATGAGCCCTTATTGATGTTGATGTTGGAGTACCGCATTTTCTGTGTGAGGAAATATTTTGAATCTCATTTCTGTCTTTGATTTGTTCTATAAATAAAAACGCACCATTTTTAAGCAAATTTTACAACTTAAAGAAAAAATAGATAAATTTGGTGCAACAAAATGATTCACATTTAGTTGAATAAATATTAATTTCTTTAAAAACTTGTCATTGAATTTTCCGGCAACCCATTATTTTCAGGGCATTTGTTCTGACGAACATTTTTCTATTTTTTTACGCATACTTTATGAATTTAAGTGCAGTACTAGATTTGCGGCAAGTTCCCATGATTTTACAGTTCGAATGTAATCGTAAATTCTATAATAGCAGTTTATTTTAAAACATTTCTCGTTTTTCAGATTGAAAAGAAAAAAAGAACTACATTTACCCACGAAATATTAATTTTTTCCACTTGTTTTCGATTGTCCGCTTTTTCTTTTACTAATATTCACTCAAAAGAAGGCCCAGTTGAAATTCAAGGTGGATTTTTATTGCGTAGTGTTATATAAGCGCAAGACAAGTAAGAAGTGTGGTTCTTGGGGCTATGGAGCAAAGATAACAGCTAACTCTAGACTTGAAGGTGTCAAAATTTAATTAATGGATAGCATTTCAGATATCAGGCAGAAAAAATTTAGAAGGAACTGGAAACCCAAGACTAAACAGGAAACAAATCATAAACCTCTATTCCGAATATAAATATTTTTGAAAAGAAAATGGCACCAGGAATTATTAGAAAAATACGAGAATCTACATTAGAGTTTGTTGCACACTTTCTTCTAGTGAGTGCAGAACCAGGGATCGAACCGCAGACCGTTGGATTTCAATTCAACGCTCTCCCAGCTGGCTTCTTGCTACGCCTCTTCCTCTTCCTACTCCACTTTCCTCCTTCCACCTTTTCACTGCGTCTCTCTGCGTCAGCTTCACGCCAAGAAATTGACGCCACTGAAAATCCTCGAGTGAACTTGGTCGGTCAGTTTTATAATCCATTTCTCTACCCATAATCCATTTCCTCGGTCTATAAAAATTCCCCTCGAGGGCCTCCTCTCTTTTTTCCTTTAGAATGAGCTGAAGGTGGATTATTAAGACAGAGGTGAGTATTATTATTATTTTCTTTCTTTGGAACAGATTACTGCTTTGCAAGCCAGACACAAACGAACTCTTTTTCCAGAGCCGCCGCTAGTCGCCCTTTCATGTTCACACTCCCCCCTGGTCTCAAGACCACACATGTGGCAAGGCGGACGTGGCCGCTTGTTGCGGGCACTCCTACGAAGGGGGATTGTCTGGATTTCTTCATCTGAGCTCTCAGAAGTGGCATCGGAATTATCGGCAACAGCGTCGGGGTTCGCAGTCGGACCATCAGACTCGCGGGGCGTAGGTCGAATCCACAGTTCGTCATTGGATGATTCACCACTGCCGCTACTTGTCAACGAATTCGTATTCAGGGCGGGCCGAATGTCCCTCACATGGCGTGGAGTACCATCAACCAGCACGGCCTGCTCACTGACGATGCCGGTGATTCGTCCCCTTCGAAAACTGGTGGTGCACCGGCTATTGGGAGGCTTCACCCAGACGGTGTCCCCTAATTCATACGGCCCTCTTGTTCCCCGCCGATCAGGCAGACGCGCGTCAATGCCCTTGATGCGCACTCGGTAGCGATGGATTGCATTGGCGGGTGCGCTCACAGCAGTCACAGCATCTCTCGGTGTTGCATTATATCTATAGACCGCTTCTGCAATAGTGCACGCCTTCCTGGCCGCGGTCCTCTTCACGCTTCGGTGGCACCGCTCTGCTATGCCGTTGCCACTCGGCACATATGCACATCGGTGTCTGAGCCTGATCCCCCACTCGTCTACAAAACGCCTAAATTCTACGCTGCAGAAGGCAGTATCGTTGTCCGTGAGGATCTCTTCAGGCGCCCCCCTTTCGTAAAATATGGATTCCAATTCACGGATGACACTGGAGGAGTCCTGGCGTGCCAACGGGCGCCAGATCGCAAACCTCGTCGGTCCGCAATCTATCAGTGTGAGGAAGTGCTGGCTGCCATAATGGGTTATGTCCATACCCAGTCGGCTCCAAGTCATGTCTGTTCCCAGCCGACCCCTCCGCCATCTCGCTGGGGCGGGGTCGATTGACTGGCATGTTTGGCATTCTTTGACCACCGCTCTCACTGCACTTTTTGACACTGACGGATTGGTCAATTGTACAAAATAGCATGTCCGTCTCACTCCGGGGTGCCCACTGATGTGGTGTATTTCCCTGATTTTGTCTGCCGCCTCCACAGAGGCAGCACATAGTAACGGTACTGGCCCAGCTTCTTTCTTCACGGCATCAATCCATCTCTGAGGCACCCGAGTGAGCCTATCAGCGAGGTTGCAGTTTGAGGTGACAAGTACCACATCCACAGACAGATTGTACTCTGTTACTAGCTTTCTTATGGTCTCCAACCTCCGTCTGATCAGCATCTCGCTGGCCGCCTTGGTGCGCACCCTGGCCTTACCTGTCAGTGTGTTTGATATCCAGTGGTACACGCACAGCGAATCTGTGTGTATGTGTAATTTCTTGACTTTCCACTGGAGTGCCAGGTTAATGCCTTTCGTCACCGCATCGAGCTCTGCCAGGTTGATGTGAGCAGCGTCATTCGTCGGTCGCAGCCAGCAGGCGTCCTCAATCGCAGCTCCGTTCTCCTCAAGCAGCACACCAATCGCCACAGAGCTCGCATCCACCCACACGCTCAATTCGTCTCCCTGCACACACCAGTCTCCCTTTGCGGGGTCATCCTGCTTTACCCTTGCGATGGTCTCCTTCACCATGCGAACCAACAGATCGTCCGTCGTTTCATCATCCCAGTCTTTGGTGACTGCGCTTGCCCTCCTTTTTATGGTGCCTGTTGCTACACGAGTCCATCCACACACTGGTAGGTGCCCCACAAGTTTTCCACACAGGGAGAAGACCACTCGTCTCGTAAAGACTTCGGGCACTTCAGGAACTGCAGTTCCGCGCCCCCACTTCAAAGTCCCCCGCTCCTTTCGAACTTTCAGGCCCAAGACACGGGCGCCATCCTCCAAATGTTCCGGGTCCTTGCAAATCAGGCCAAACTCGGCCAGTTTGGTCCTTACGCGTGATGATGATACAACGTCTTCGTTCACGTATATGTCATCAAGGTACGTCGATGTCCCCTCTTTCATTGTTTCTTGCTGTGACAACACAGCGTTGACTATGGTCTTCATTATTTGGGGTGCCACGTTCAGCCCGAAGCCCAGTCTGGTAAGGCAGTACCTTCTGCCGGCAAACACCACCGTCTGAAACGGCCACATCGTTTCGCTGACCCGGATCTGCAGATACGCTTTTCTTAGATCCAGCAGGGACACATTGGAACCCTGCTGGCGCCATTCTCGTAGCTTGCTGGCGCAAACATCAGCATCTGCCGTAAATGCATCAACATGCGCATTTAGTTCGCGGTAGTCCATCACTGGCCTCACTTTTGCTTTGTTGTGCTGAGTAACCGCCATCAGCGGGATCAAACCTTTGGGAGGTCCAAGTTTCTCATAGGGGTAAGGAATTAACCAGCCATCCTTGATCCATTCACGAAGCTCCTCTTCGTATGCAGGCCTTATTTGGTCGGGCACATGGTACTCGGCTACTTCGTTCCGCAATTTTGCTGGCTGCTGATTTCCCGACCACTTCCATGAGGCGGTCCAAGCCTTCTGGTGCTGGTCAAATTCGACACTAAAGTCTGGCTGGTCGATCCTCAGCGCTGCGCACACTGGGGTCCTCTCTTGAAACTGCACTTCCCCCGTCTGCGTTATGTGAACACCACCTAGGGCTCTGATGGCATCATAGCCTAGAAGCAGGTCAAAGTTCAGTGGTTTTTTGAGCGCTACTAGCGCCTCGACGTTGGCCGAGTTTCCTGTTCTTGTACGGATGTTTATCGCACCCACCCCGCAACATGACCGCGATTCTCCACTGATGGTGGTTACCCTGACACCCTTCTCCTTCCAAGTGTGGCAGAGGTCTACGAACACTATGGTGCGGGAGCACCCGGAGTCGAGGAGTGCTGAGCACAATGTCTCGTTGACATATACCTGAATGATCGGAAGCGCCTCTAATTTCTGCTTTGGGGAAAGGTCGACGCCGGCACCTTGTCCCCGGCCCCGTTTCCCGCACAATCCCGGGCCATATGTCCGGTTTCATTACACCGGTAGCAGCGAACAGCTGTCGGTCGCCGTCTGCAGTTCCTTGCAATGTGGCCCTGGCCATCGCACCTATAACACACGACCCCACCACGCGGGCTAAGGCCCTGAGACGGTTTATCATCACTCGGTGTGGATTGTGCAGCGGCGATTACCGGATCTCTCAGCTCGGAATTATCCTTCATCACGGTTCTGGCTCGGTCCACCAGGTCATTAAGGGGCAACGAGGTTATGTTTGAGCTCGCCCGCAGGAGCTGTTTTGCTCCGGTTGGGAGCCCCGCCAGAAATTTATATGCCAAGGCCCGCTCGGGCAGCCCACCGAACAACACCGTCAACTTCGTCAGCTCGGCCAAATATACGTCCACAGTTTCGCCAGGATGTAATTGTCTTGCCTCAAATTGCTCCCAGGCAGTGGCGGGGTCGATAGCAAACGCTTTGTATAGGGCTGCCTTGATCCTCTCATAATTCTGTTTTTCCTCAGCACTGAGCTGTTGATACACAGCGAAAGCCCCACCGGACAAACGCAGAGGAATCACATGTTCAATGTTTTTGACACCAGACAAGAGACAATGCAGTTCCACTTTTTCCACCCAGTCAAGTACTGGGGTCGAGCCACTGAACTCTGGAATCAATTTCAGGTCGAACCTGTCCCCCATTACGCCGAAATAGCTTGTTGCACACTTTCTTCTAGTGAGTGCAGAACCAGGGATCGAACCGCAGACCGTTGGATTTCAATTCAACGCTCTCCCAGCTGGCTTCTTGCTACGCCTCTTCCTCTTCCTACTCCACTTTCCTCCTTCCACCTTTTCACTGCGTCTCTCTGCGTCAGCTTCACGCCAAGAAATTGACGCCACTGAAAATCCTCGAGTGAACTTGGTCGGTCAGTTTTATAATCCATTTCTCTACCCATAATCCATTTCCTCGGTCTATAAAAATTCCCCTCGAGGGCCTCCTCTCTTTTTTCCTTTAGAATGAGCTGAAGGTGGATTATTAAGACAGAGGTGAGTATTATTATTATTTTCTTTCTTTGGAACAGATTACTGCTTTGCAAGCCAGACACAAACGAACTCTTTTTCCAGAGCCGCCGCTAGTCGCCCTTTCATGTTCACAAGAATCTACATTAGAGAATCTACATTAGAGAATCTACATTAGAGTTATAATTCACTTGATTAAAAACGGAAAATTGGCGTCCATTTTACACAAAATGCAAAATTCAAGACATGATTTCCATTCGTATCAAAAAAGTAAAAATATGCATGTCAGAATGTACGCATAGAGCTAACTAGTGTTATATGACATTGTCATTAAGTAGCCTGTTGTTCGCGTCGGTGTTTGGCCCTACTACGGTAGTCGCTTCGTAATATCCGAAATCGGTTGTTCTCAAGTCAATACACATCACTTTCCGGCCGATTAATGAAGTCACTCCATACAGTTACGAATTCGGAATTTAATTGCAATCGGTTTACAGTAGACAAATGGGCATGTTGCTTTCTTTAGTACCACCACGTTCCGCGAATAGACCTTCAAAGAAGCTTACAAGTTTACCATGCTATGTATAGAGAGAAACTCTGGCACACAGTCTTCAATTTTGAAAAACCTAAAACTCACCTTGACTCTTTCGTATAAGATGTCCTCGGCTCGGAGATGAATCTTGCCAATTGAATCTGGAGTCCTAACTCCAGAAGCGCAGAAGAATATCCATAATTCATGTAAGAGCTATTTTTATCTTTCTCTTTACACTCTTATCGCTGTGTACATATATGATGTATTATTGTTTCCGTCGGGCACATGTAAATATATATAGTGTTGTGTATGTCTTAGTGATAGCAAGTTACTCTGACAACAAAGCATTTAAATTCAGCCATTCTCTTCTGTTTGTGAAGTTTTTTTGTTGTTTGTCTTATAATCATTTCACCCCAAGCAACGCAGAAATTCTACTGGTGCCAGAAAGTTGCAGAGAATAAAAAAGGTACAGGGGATGTCGAAGACAAGATAAAAAATGAATGAAAATAAAGTACACAAAATATGACAACTGACATTGCATTTAAACTTTTAGAGATTGTAGCTATCCTAGGATGTATGCAAATAGAAATGAGTACCACAAACGGAAAGTGCGAGAAAAAAATGTGAGAATAGAAGAGACGTTTACATTTAACAATTTCGACGGTAGAAGGGGTGGGACCCAAATGCCAATCTAGTAGCACGAGTAAATAAATGTGGTCGAGGTGCCAGGTGAAAAAAGCTCATCATAGCAGTTACCATGAAAACACTTGTAGAAAAGACAGAGAAAAGCCATATCATGACGGTGAGAAAGTGAGTGAAGGCGGGTTGCCAAATCAGGGTTAATTATATTTCAGAGCCTCCATTTCTGACTTTTTCGAGAACCTAAAGATAAATTGCAGGAGCACACGACCAGATATGAAAACTGTATTCAACGCACGGACTAATGGTACATTTATAAACCTAAAATGGATTCTGACGAGAAAAAATTTTCTAGCCCAACACAGTCAACAAAAATTCCTTGCCAAAATAAGGTAAGAGGCTAATAAAGCGATACTTATTAAGGTGTGAGAACTCCCTTCTTCTTCTTCTTCTATGTGCCCTGTCCCTTCAGGACGTAGGCGATCATGGATCTCCACGTCTCCCTATCCCTTGTGGCTCTTAGTATGTTTGCTCCTGTTGCTCCTGGCAACCCCCGTTCCGTCATCCACCTGATCAGACTCTGCAAATATGTTATCCGCTGCCTTCCTCTGTCTCTCCTTCCTTCTATCTGACCAGTCAGTATTAGGTTCTCCAGGCTCTCCTTTCTCATTGCATGTCCCAGGAACTTCAGTTGTCTCTTCCTGATGCTCAGCATCAATTTCCTTTTTGTTGCCATTCTTTCTAACACTTCGTCGTTGCTTGTAAGTTCAGTCCACGATATCCGTAGCATCCTTCTGTAGAGCCGCATTTCGGCCGCTTCCAGTTTTTTCCTCATTTTCGATGATATTGTCCAGCATTCACAGCCGTACTGAAGATCACGTAGCAGTCTAGCACTCTTTTCTTCGTTTCTATTGAGATCTTCCTGTGTGTTAGTATTTTGCTCATCTTCTGGAACGCGTCCTTTGCCATGCCAATTCGCCTTCGGATCTCCTTGTCGCACTTTCCATCTCCTGTTAGAACACTTCCTAGGTACTTAAATTCTTGGACTTGTTTGATTCTGTTATCCCCCACCTGTATTTGGCATTTTGGGTTGTATCTTTTGCTGATGACCATGCACTCAGTTTTCTTAAAGTTTATTTGTAGTCCCTTCTTGTCACTCTCCACTGCTACTTTCTGTATGAGATCTTGCAGTTTCCTTTCCGTGTCCGCAATCAGTACTGTATCGTCCGCGTATCTTATGTTGTTCAGGTTGTGTCCTCCAATAATAAATCCTGGTGTGTCATCTAGGGTCCTCAAAACATTCTCGCTGTATAGGTTGAATAAATCCGGTGAAAAGACACATACTTGTCTTACGCCTTTTTCTATCTTTGTGTATCTACTGAGGTCGTTACCTGTCCGTATGCAGGCCGTTTGCTGCCAGTAGAGATTCTTGATTATTCTTATATCTTTGCCGAAAATGTCGAGGTTGCCTATCATTTCCATCAATTCTTTGTGTCGTATTTTGTCGAATGCTTTCGCGTAATCAATGAAGCATAGGTACAAGTCTTTCTTCATTTGTAATGCCCTTTCAGAGAGCATCCTAATCATGAATATGGCATTCCTTGAACTCCCTAGAATTCTTAAAAACAGGATCTACAGAGACGGACATCTAACAAGCAGGAAAGAAAGAAGAAGTTAGGTGATAATTATAAAGTTTGGCGAAGATTAGAGCCAGCTCAGGGGCAAATTTCTTTAAGACGATTTAATCTCCTGTGGAATTTACCTTACCAAGTACCATGGATTCTAATATATATATATATATATATATATATATATATATATATATATATATATATGTGTGTGTGTGTGTGTGTGTGTGTGTGTGTGTTTGTGTGTCTGTGTGAGACTAAATGAATTACAAATACTATGTTTACTTATTTTTAATAAAATCCGTTCATACTCACGGATAATCTTTCGCGTATTAAAATCAAAAGCTGTCAGAAATGAGCTGTAACGTTGATTTATCAATTTGTGGACATCTACATCAACATTCCTGTCTGCATTCACGATATAAAAAATAATGATCAATAATACAACTATCCTACACAAAGAAAACAGCAAAAGCAAACTTCTCGAGGCAATATTTATTAAAACACTTAAGCCGTCAATTAATAGAATCACCTATGAATACTGTAGTAATGTTCTAAAATGTTTGTAAAAAGAACAGTTTTTCATGCTTTAACACGTGCATGACCATGAAATTACAACATATAAAAAATTCCATTTTGGATAATTTTCACGTTCTAATGAACCCTAGCAATTTGTCAACTGTTATATTTGAAGCAGGAAAAATGTACAGTAAATTTATCAACAGTTTTCCGGTTACATTCGTTACCATAACTCACACCCCTGAAGATGACTTCGGAAAGATATTAAAATTAAATGGGTTACTTTAGAAAAAAATGAAAATAACATCAGTCAACGTTACAACTCATTTCTGACATCTTTTGATTGTAATACGCAAAAGATTATCCGTGAGTATGAACAGATTTTATTAAAAATAACATAGTGTTTGCAATATATTTAGTCTGACATGTTTAAACGAAAATTTGCGGTCTACATACACAAATTTTAATATATATATATATATATATATATATATATATATATATATATATGTTAAGAACGCAGTTGATACGATCGACGCTGATATATATATATATATATATATCAGCGTCGGGTCATATCAACTGCGTTTTTTAATTCATTTTCGCTTGTCTTTTCAGGAGGAGCTTCTTAATACATTTTTGATTTTATTGGAAATGTCAATATTACAAGCGAATGTGTAATATTTATCCTAATTCATAGAAACTCTTTCGGACACCAAGCTCAAACGAGATGACAGTTTTAGAATAAAATTATGAAAAATAATAAGTATCCGTGAATGGCACGAGTAGTTCATAGGAATAGGAAGTGTCTTGCAGCAAACAAGAGCCGGACAACCAAGGACATTTTCTGAAGAAGTTGATCGAATTTCTGCAGCATGTAATTTTAGTCATTTTAAGTGAATTCGTACTGTAAATAGTCTGTTAGGTTTATCACGGTCAAGAAAAAACAAACAAACAAAACCAAGTACGAACAATCTGTCATTCAGTTAAGTGCCATACGTAAAACACGCTTGAGCGATCATGTCTCGAAAAAGACATGACTGACTGGGCAGAAGATTTTCCAGCAGTTGATTGCCATTGCTTTCTGCGGTAGACTGGTTGCCAGCACAAGGTTATAGAACCCAATCTGTCCTGTTATTTAACCCATAACTGGAAGGAAGAGACGGATTAATACCTTTCCCAAGGGTATTTGCGCGTAAGTGAATGCAATGAATTCAACTGGAATTCGAACTCGGCTCCCCGATTTCTCGTTCCGAACTGATATCCACTGCACCACGACGCACATCTTTACGAACAATACTTTGCATAAATTGCAAATGCTAGGTAAGTATGGGATTAGCCAATTTTTCTGCAGACGAACCAATTACTCCAAATAGTTACAAGAATTGGATGTACTGCATTTGCACGACATGCAACCAACATGTATTTTTCAGCAGAATAATGCATCAACACATTGGATTTTGGATGTTCTTGTGTTTCTCACTTAAACATTTCCAAATGGGTGGAGTTGAAGAGGTGATCCAGATACGTGGCCACTCAAGTCATTCGATATTGCCGCTATAAACTGCTTTTAATGAGCTTACGTTTTAGTCAGGGTTTATTATACAAAGATTCAAACCTAATGATCTCAAAAACTAAAACGACAACGAGTAAAGCCCATGTGGATGTGTTCTGAAGTTCTTAAATTGATTTTTTTGTTTAGCTGTCTTCTAAAAACCCTGTAAAATTATCGCAATTTTTGTATATTTCACTAATTTTGAAAATCATATAGATAATTTATAGACATCTTATATATATATATATATATATATATATATATATATATATATATATATATATATATATATATATATATATCGCTCATTCACAAATGAATTAGAGCACTCTGGCTATTGGGCGTGTATAGTGATAATATACATGCTAAAAAGTCCGCCTTCTTCTACAGTGCGCCCATGGCCCAGAGGTAGAATCGCCGACTGACACCACTTCGGTTGGGTTTCAATCCTGGGTTAAAAGCAATCGGAGTCTAACCGTACTGATGAGCTATGATACAGCAAAACAGATCTGTCAGCGGATGACTATATATATGTACAAAGCGCTGAGACATCACAAATTGACGTGTAAAAACCCACTTGACATCACTAAAATATTCAGTGTATACTGAAACACAAACCTATTCATATACATAACAAAGAAAGAAAAGGCCTTAATTTTCATAGGTGGTAGCCCAAAGAAGACATTCGTCAATTTGTATTTAAATACAACAGAGAAACCAAAACAACGACCAGAATATTAAATAAGTAATTTTTAAACAAAAACATTCGTTGTTCTTCAAGCAAATCTGCATAATTAAAAATAATATTGATAGATAAATCAATATCTATTTATCTATGTACGTAGTAAAACCTATTTAGAGTCAACTTTAAAGATAATGAAATATTAGTTTTTTAAATGATTTGATACTGTCTTCTGAAAGAATAAATTGGTTTTCCTTATTTGTTTTTCTACGTATTTTTTTATTTTCCGTTTAAAAAGATTTTCCAATGTTTCCTTATTAAAATCACTTTCTTTACTCTCGGTGAATACCCTAGTGCTACTCTAGAATTTTAATACTACTACTAGAGGTATTTTTATTTTTAGTAATTTAACAATCAAATTAAACAAAGAAATCGAAAGATCAAAAACACATGGGAATACAAATTCAGTATAAAATATCATTTTTTCAAATTTACATTTCCTTTCCCTTTCTGACAATATTCCACACGATTTTTGTACAGAAACCTTATGTAGCATAGTTGGCGGTCAGTCAAAGAAAGATTAAAGCATCAGTACATGTAAATATATCTGATATATTTACCGTTTGTCTCTTGAAGTTCAACTAAACTCCATTTTCCTGAATCTTTTACAAGTTTTTACGTTCTTAAAAAATCTGTTTTACTGTCGATGTCTGGGATAGATCTCTAGAAAGTTCTATAACCCCCCCCCCCCCATCGAACTGGAGCACAAAGATTAGATTATTGAAATTTTGGCGACAGTAGATCCGTCTTACATTCGTACCTTCCCATTGCATTGATACATCTTTCTAATGCCTGACAATTGTAGTCTATGTCTAATATAGAAAACTGTGATTATAAACAAATACATTTTAATTAAATACGAATAATTCTCAATTTTTCCAGCAATAATTTTAAATACGTTTTTAAAAAGATTCTTAAGCCGGAAATATAAAAAGCAGAAAAAAGTGTTTTAGAAACGAAAGAAATATGCTGAAATACTAATTTCGTTTCTTCTCCATGAAAGTTAATAGAGGAAAATTTCATTATAGATGTAACATTTACTTGAGACTAAAGAGATGATATTCTACAGAACGATGACGAGAATAATGTAGACGGAACATTTGAGAAATGAGAAATTATTACGGGAAATGAGTAAAAAAAGACACTTGTGATGAGTGACTGACATCAACATCGTGTAGTCAAACTAAGGAATTTACGAAAGTGGATGACAGAACAGAAACTGGAACAAAAAGGTAAAGACTAACTTAAGATGAGAATAAACGGAAGTTATGAAGAGACATAAACCTCCAAATACTGAAGAAACACCGTACATATAAGAAATATATATCGTTATCATAAATTCATTGCTTGAACCATTTAGCTGATTATCATACTTGTATTTGCGGGCGTCTTTATATGGATTTTATTTAGCATATTTGGTGAGCCAAATATAAAAATAATGTTGGTTATTTTTTAAAATATAGGCAAGAAATGATTTATCTTAATGCGAATATATAGGGTGCTAGCTAATCATTCTTTTTATTTTTTCTGTGCGTTTCGTCCCTTCAGGACATGTGCGGTCATGACACATTTTTTGCACATTTGTTAAGGATCCGCCCTCCCGTTCTTGTCAGGTAGGTGTCTCATTGACATTCTTTTATCTGTCTTGTTCTTAAGATGCCATATGTGTTGTTACTCAATGTCACTTTTTTCATTGTGTCCAAGGTATTTCAAATGTCTCTCAGCATGAATGTTCGTTTTTGTTTTCGTTTTCTGTAGAACTTCATCGTTGCTTACTCGTTCCGTAGTTTCTGTGTCCTTCGGATTTCTCATCAAAATAACAAACTGACAACAAATTGACGTGGTCCCTTAAGTGGCATGGCAAAAGATAATCCTGAAGGAATATGATAAACCTTCTGCCAATTCTCTTCGATCAGCTTCATCAATTTATCTTATTGACATGAATTCTTCTTCTTCTTTTCTATGTGCGTGACCCTTCAAGACGTGGGCGATCATCGCCATTCACATTTTCCTGTCTTGCAATTCTCGGCACCCCTTCTTTTATCACGCTCAACACCCGCACCAACACCCATTAGCTCAAGTCCATCAAGTACGCTTCTCTTTGTTTCTTTTTCCCTCTATCCATCCCGTGAACATCAGATTCTTCAAGCCTTCCTTCCTCACTACATAACCCAGAAACCTTTTCTGTTTTTTCCTGGTGTTAAGTATCAATTTTATTTTGTGTTCATCCTCTTCAAAACCTCGTCGTTGTTCAAATGTTCTCTTCATGGTCACCTAAGCAGCCTTCTGTAGAATCAAGTTTCGGTTGCTTCATGTCTTTCCTTCTTATTTGATGAGATTGTACAGCATCCACTGCCATATTGAAGGGAAGACATCACATAATACTTCAGTACTTTCTTCTTTGTTGCAAGCGACATTTTCTTATCTCTCAATACTCTTTTCAGCTTCTGGAATCGACCTTGGCCATACCAATTCGCCTTCGGATCTCAGTGTCGCATTTTCCGTCCTTTGTTAGGACACTCCCCAGATATTTACATTTGCAGTTTTCGCCAGTACAGGTTCTTGATTACTCTAATGTTTTTCCCGAATATGTCAAATTTATCGAGCGTCTCAGTAAGGCTTTACGGGGTACTTTGTCGAACGTCTTTGTATGTAACACAGGTACCCGTCCCTTAGCATTTGTATTTTTCTTTCTGAAAACATTCTAAGCATAAATGTCACGTTCATTGTTCCATATTCTTTGACTAAACCGCATTGTTCTTTTCTTATTTCTGGTCTGCTCCTTTTAAATAGTTTTGAGGAGAATGAAATTTTTAGCAATGAAGTGTATTTGAGCTTAGGGACGCAGATATTTTGAAATTTGAGTTAAATGTATTTTGCTGAAAAATATCGGCTATATGTGCAAAAAGGAACACTTTTTAGTAGTAATTTTAGTTTTGATTTTGAATAGTCTCAGTTTACTGGTCGAAGCGAACAAATGTCCTAAATCGAGGTTCCCTGATATGTTGGGGTGGGGAAGCTGGCAACTATGACCAAAGAACTTCCTCATACTCCACGGCATGTTTGAAGGAATGTCACTGATCTGTTTGAGAAGATGCATTTGAAAAATTTACATTTAGGTCTGTTAGATTGTTATTCGACAGAGGCGTTTTTTACAGTTGTTTACAGTGACGAGGACGACAAAGAAGATGAATAAGATTATGAAATATTTAGGTAAAGCTGATTTTTGTGAAGAAGTTGGGTTGAGTGGTCCTCGTCAAAGAATTTATGATTTTAAAAGTTTAATCGTCGCCTAAGAAGGTCGAGAATAATCACTGTAGTTGCAGTAGTGAAGGCCGCAGAAGTATAATTTTCGTCACCAGTCATCGATCCTCATTTTAGCAGCATTCGTCCTGTTGTAATTGATGGAATCAGACAACGTGAGACCCAAAGCAAAAGAGAAATACGTATTTTTGAGGGGTTGTTTTGTTTTGATTTTGCCTAATTTTTGTGGAAACCACGCATTCAATCAGCAAATATACCCTAACAAGTTCAAACCACTGTTCATCGATTATTGTTCACATATGTGGAGTTTGTTGGCTACAATAGATGTGGGATAACTTTAATTATTTTCAAGTTATCTTTTGATTGCTATCAATCAAACTTGTTAACTGTATAATAGAACAGTTTTCTGGGATAAATAGCCAGCGAGAAACTAACGACTATTGACACGTTAAAATACTTTTGTTACCTTATCCATTATATGAAATTTTTAAAGCTTTCACAAATGTTGAAAATACATATTATTTACTTATAACTTCAATGACTTATTTTAAATATTTGGTATGATAGATGTTGCGATATAATCAAAACCGGCCTTTTTAATTTACTCAAACCTAAACGCTCCTAGTAACAAATGACAAAAAAACGATGAAAGCAAACAAATATATTTGTTCAGTCCACGTTAAAATACCTTTGTTGCCTTATCCACGATATGCAATTTTTAATTTTTTTGTAAATTCTGAAAATACGTCTTATTTACTTATAACTTCAATTACTAATTTTAAACAGTAACATTTTTAAATATTTGCTGCGATATATGTTGTGATGCAATAAAAACCGGCCTTTTTAATTTAATCAAACCTAAACGCATATTATATAATTACGAAAGCGAACAAATATATTTGACCACTTCACAGATAATCTTATATCAGAACGACATCACTGTTCCTCATTCGTAAAAGTTATTAGAATCGATTCTCTTTAAATTTAAATGAATTCATTGGATTCTTGCTATCATTTTACGGTACAAAAATGGCTTTGATGTGGAAACTGAATGCAAGATGAATAGGGTTGGAAATCGTGAAAGTGGTGAATCAACTTCAACCCGTCAACATGTATGAACAGGTTTGAATAAATATATTTATGATTTCAAATAGAAATGACAAAATGAAGGCAATATGTGCTAGCAATTAAAAATCGATTTCTTTCCAGTTTACTATATAATAGTCGCTTTTTCCATTGTATCCACAGTTTCTTGATATCATTTATAATTAAATAAACAGGTTATTTCATGTATTAACTTCACGTAGCGCTTCATTGCATCTGTACCAATATTATATATATATATATATATATATATATATATATATATACTTCTATTCATACGTACATCTATGTATGGTAAATTTATAATGTATTTTAAAAACATTTACATTAACATCAAAACTTCTTTAACAAAAAATAGGATTGAATGTTTTACATTCTTCTTTTTTATGTGCCCTGTTCTTTGTAACTCTAAAGAAGATTCGTCTTTTTATTATTTCTCCGCTGCCTCGTTGTGTGATTCTTCCATTCGGACTCACACTCAAGATTGTCAGGCTTAATCCGTGAGCTATTCCACTTCAGGTTGTTTTACTTATCTCCCTTTGACTCAAGTCTCTAGGTTATTTGATCTAACCAAATCTTTTATACACTGGGACATTTGTTCTTAAGGACATCAACGTAAGAATGTCTGAGACTTATAAACCAAATGTCTCATTTATTATCAGAGCTCATATTGCAATCTTGATATTAATAATTTTCTCTACCATACCGTATTGCTGGTTCCCATACTGTATTCATTTTCTATGCTTAACCAGCTTAGCATATCCGCTGATTCGTTAAATGTTCGTAATTTCCAATGGTGTTTTCTGTTTATTATTCCAACTTCATCCCAAAGGGAACAGAGTTCCCCTTTCTCTCTCCATATGTGGTCAGCTACGCCTAGTTTTTTCTATTTTCTCTCCTGTTACAGCCTTGCAATTTTCCTGCTGCCAGTTTCTCCGTTATACTTTTTCCACAGCTTCATGGTATGGCGTATACACAGTCGTTAATCATGTTTTCCTCTCTTGAAGGGATCTTATTCGGGGGAGGTATCAGAGATGTTTAGAAGCAATTTTGAATCAAGAACATATAACCCAGTGATCGAAATAAAGGGTTAAAAAATACAATCACCTGAAGAAGACCCGTACAACGGTCGAAATCTCGTAAATATGTATATGTCAATAAAGATGAAGACAATAGTGCAAATAATGTCACTAATGTAAATACTTGAAAATCTCAGAGGTATAAACAATTAAAGTTTCCTTTCTGTTCCCATTCTATTAAAAACTCATTGTTTCTCATATGTTAGGTGTTATGTCGTGAGTAAGACTAAATAACTCAACAGTTAATAGGTTAATCGTTGTATTCCGTGAAAATAGTATTTACAAAGGTTATTAGTATCCAATACAAGAATAAGGGTTAATCGTCTCAACCGTCGTAAGACGTAGTATCAGCAATGGGTACTTCCGGGTCGTCACCGGAAGTCTACGACTGACTTGTCGATCGGCTGCTCGGCACACTCTCCTACGTAGATGCCACCATTACTTTACATAGTAATGGAATAGTCCATTATAGCCGAATAGGCGCGGGCGTCCCAACATTAGGCTCAGTATCCTTCTGTAGAATCACATTTTTGTTGTTTCGATCCTGTTTATCTTTGAAGAGATTGTTTAGCATTCACTGTCATACAGGAGTACAGATATTGCGTAACAGTTAAGTACTCTTTGCTTTGTTTCCATTAACATTTTCTTTCCTCTTAATACTGTGCTTAGCCTATGGAATATGTTTTGGCTATCACAATGCGTCTCAGTGTCGCACTTTTCATCTACTATTAAAATGTTTCCCAGGTGCTTAAATTTCTGTACCTGATTCATTTTAGTATCCCCGACCTGTAATTGATATTTTAGGTTCATCTTATTGTTGATGATCATGTATTCAGTCTTCTTGATTCTGTTTAGTCCTTTCTTCTCGGTTTCCTTTACTAACTTCTGTAGGAGGTTTTGTAGTTGTCTTTTCCATTTCTGGTAACAACACTGTGCCATCTTCATATTTTATATTGTTAAAAATGTGTTAGCTAATGATGAGTCTTGCCAGGATTTCTAGTTCTCTCAGAAGTGTCTTGCTGTATTGGTTGAATAAATCCCCTGAGAAGACACATCCTTGTCTTACACCACTTTCTATTTTTGTATATGTCCTGAACTCATTTCCTGTTCGCGGGCAAGCGGTTTGCTGTCAATGTTGTGTTTATGATTATTCTAATGTATTTTCCGAATACGTCATGGTTTCTGAGCAACTCTATTAGATCTTTGTAGCGTACTTTATCGAATGTCTATGAGTTGATTATAAAACGCAAAGACACGTCCTTCTGCCTTTGTATTACTCTTTCTGATAATAAATATAAAATATCGTTCTGTGATTTCTGTTTTTCAATATGGCAGTTAATGTTGGACAATCTCAACAAAGATGAAGGAGAGACTTGAAGTAACGGAAGTATGGTTCTACAGAAGGATACTGTGGATATAATGGACCGAGCATGTCAGCAATGATGAGGTTTTGGAGAGGATGGAAACGAA
>JBBBDQ010001099.1:1107500-1140000 GCA_037127315.1 Ascarosepion bandense
GTAAAAAAAGTGGGAAAAGCATGAGCATATGATGCAGCATAGATACTTCAGGTGCGTTAACCTCCAATGATGAGAGTTTTTTGCAACGATTTACAACACCTTCTGGAAAAGCAATCATTTTGTTTATTTAAGCCATATTTTATGTGGATGATGCTCTTTTAAAGAACAAAACGCCTTACATAAGGTATGTCTTTTTTGTAATTTTATTACCCAATACACACACACACACACACACACACACACACACACACACACACACACACACACACATATATATATGTGTATGTATTATTCTATGTATAAAGTACAACTCGGAGTTTCATTAACTACGCAATTATCAGGTGCATTACTTATTTGCATGCCTATACAATATATATATATATATATATATATATATGTATGTATGTATATATATAGAAAAGAATATTTAGACCGCCCTCGGTCCTTCATCAGAAACAAACGATTTCAAATTTTGAATTATAAACGTATTTCGTGAGATCTCGCGAGAGCGTCTGTGAAGAGTCTGTTTACACCATGTGACGTGTTTGTCTACATCACGTGACGCGTAAGCAGACTCTTCACAGACGCTCTCGCGAGATCTCGCGAAATACGTTTCTAATTCAAATTTTAAAATCGTTTGTATTCGATGAAGAACCGAGGGCGGTCTGAAATATAAAATATAATAGAAATAAACAAATACTGTCAAAAAAACACATTTTTAAACTCTAAATTTTTAAATTTTCTTTCCTATACATATTAAGACAGTATACGTGGATCATCACTATGTCATATATATATATATATATATATATATATATATATATATATATATATATATATATACATAATAATATATATTAACAGGTGAAGATAACAAGAAGTTTTAGAATTCCGAATTCTCCAGCATTTAATTTTATTTTTTAAAGTACTCAATACACCATATATATTGTAGAGCAGAATATAGTTACAATTTAATTATATTAATTTCAAATAAAAATTAATTATATATATATAATTACATCGAAAACAAGCCAGTAAACCAACTAAGGCGTAGTTTTACTATATAGATCTGATATCAAAACATTTAAAATTTGGTAAACATTCCCTTATTTTCAATGACTTCTCTGTATCTTCGGCCACTAGATCTAATTAATTTCTTGCAAAGATCAGCAGTAATTCCCTCTCCTACATCTTTCAATTACTCCCATAGGTGATCCTGGTTTTGCAGGTTTCTTTTCTGAGCCCTTTCTCTAATTATCTTCCAAACATTTGCTATTGGATTCAGATAGGGCTCTGGGCTGGCTACTTTATCAGAGTGATTCCTTCTTCTTCAAATAAGCAATAACTTTCTGAGCCTTGTGACAAGGTGCATTGTTCTGCATGAAAATAAGAGATTCATAAACATTATGGTGTAACCTTTATAACACATGCTGCTGAAGAAGTCTTTTGGAAATCTCAGCATTGATATTGCCATGCAAGCAGATGATAGGGCCAACTCCTCCCCACACCATCACATTGCCGACAGCAAACTTAACGGTTTTCTTAACACATTGAGAAGACAGTCTTTTACCTGTTCTACGGCGTACGTAAGTTTTGCCCTCAGAACCAAATATAGTAAACTTGGACACATCACTGAAATTAACTGTAACCCATTGTGCGTCAGTCCAAACAACATGTTCTCTCGCATACTCCAGGCGTGCCCTTTGGTTTCGCTTTGAAATGAGAGGTTTTGAAGCTGGAATACGGGCATGCAATCCTGCATTTTTTAACCCGCGAGCAAACAGCTTTCCTTGAGATCTTATTATCTGTGTCTTCATAAAATTTACGGGAAATTGATATAGTAGTTTCAAGACAGTCTTTTCTTCATATTCTAAAAATTCTTCGATCTTCTCTTTGCGATGTTTTTGGAGGTCTGCCGGTTTTTGGTTTTGCATCTAGCGCTTTATCGGTTTTATACCTGCTAATTATACGGTGAACGACACTTTAAGATCTATGAACAATATCAGAAATTTCTGAAATTAACTTTTTTCTTGATAGCGATAATGAGTTTTTTCTTCAAAAGAGAACGTTTTGCGTGTAGATTTTACCACATTACTTAAAAATAAGGTTCTAATGATAAATGAACTTTTATTTATTGTTGAAAAGCTCCATCGATTTTTTAACAATGTAAATTAAAATTTATGCAAATTACTAACATCGTTCCTCAACTTTTGTCCAGTAGCTTATTTCCTTTGTTTCATTTAATCTTTATTTAAGAACAAATACTATTATGTAAATTTTTGTAACTTTGTATAATATTTATGCATTAGTCCCTAATCTTTCTTCGGTAAAAATTTCATTGCTAATTATGCATTAGTTTTTAAGTAATAAACATATTTATGTCTTTGCTGTTTCCGTTCCTTATATTATGGCCGCTACTGTATATATATGCACACAAGATAGACTACGTAGCCCTCTATATTTTACGATTTTGTTTTATATATTCAACTTAATGCCGTAATATTTGGCTATAATGATTAGTTCATGAGTGTCTAATCAGTCAATTTTCTCGAAATGGTCTGAATTTTCTCCGAAACATATCAGCGCTAATAACTCACATAGTCTCCAAAATATTGCAGATTAATCGACTAACATGCGGACTCTGGAATCAGGCAGCTGAATGAAAATGGCAGGATACATATTTTTTATCTGAAATAAAATCAACAGTAGATTTGTTTGATGCCAGCTGTTGCTTTAGGGTTAGTAAGCCTATAATTAGTGTGATTCTACTAACCTCCCATAATATTTTCGTAGAGTAATCAAGTCTTAGTAAACATCCATAGCTCTCTGTCGGAGAGCTATCTTTATCAAAGAGATTTCAAGTACTTTTTCCAGCAAAAGGATTATATGGTGCACAATTGTACGTTTAAATATGGCTTCCCTTCATAACCACCGATTAACCGGTGAGGTAAGCAAACCATTTTTAAATTTAAGTTTAGACATTTTTCTTTCACTATTAATTCGAGAAATTCAAGCTATGTAATGTCTTTGAATTTAATAAAAGACTACTATTCTCTATATTTATATATTGTTTGGAAGTGATTGTGACAGGTTCTATTTTCAGAAAAATAGATTGGTAGATATGCACCCCCACAACGATCAGCAATGGAACTGTTTGACACGCTGTAAAGTGCGACACTAAAATCCGGAATCACATTGGGATAACAAAAGATGACTACCAAAAGTATAGCAAAGTATTAAGAAACCTGCAAATTGCGTCAAAAACTAATAAAAGAGTATTGTAAATGTTACGTAATATCAGTTCTTCTATAAGGCGTTGAATGCCTACCAGATGAAGAGACTTGTAGCCTAAAGAAATATGGCTTCACAGAAGGATACTGAGAATACCGTGAGATGAATATATGAGCAACATTGATGTGTTTAGAGGAAAAGTAATAAAAAGGACGATAATACTTAACATCTGGAGGAGACAGTTTTAACTTATAGGGACATAATGAAGTAAGAGTGCTTGTAAACTTTAATAGGCACGCAATAGACAAGAAAGACAGAGGAAAACAATGCGTAACCTAATTAAACTAATATCCTTCGCATTCGAAATGTTTGACATCTTTCCCTAAAATCCATTTACTGTACATAACAGACATGTACTCGTATGCTTCTCGGAACACTAAAATATAAACCTCCTTACGTCAAGGTGCACTCGTTATACATTCTGCTTATTTTCATAATTCTAGATCTTTACCACCAGTACTTACATTCATAGCTACCGCTTCTTTCAATAACCTTCTACCTTGAGTTAGTCCAGAGGATTCTAGGAGGGTTATCTATTGTATAAAGCAGTTCGTGACTCGTAGCAAATTAATATGCCTACTGTAGAGCGGCTTTTAGCAAATTAATGGGGAATTGCTAAAATATTTCGGACTCTGTTGAATACTGTTTGTCGTTTCCCAAAGCGACCTATGCTGTATAACATGCAAAACAATGCTGAAACGACAGATAACGTATATATATATATATTCACTTAGATTATTCTCTGCAATGTGACGATTCTGCGTAGAGGAGTAGTCATGGGAACACATACATACGCGCGAGTGATGGATGGAATTGTCTTTCTCGGAGTTCTCTTCGCGTCCAGAGCTTGTCTGCTGTGTTCTCCGTCTCAACTTGGGAAAACACGGTCTTATATATTAGTTCACGCTCTGAAAGTCACTTCCTATCACCAATTGTTGTCTTTTGCCAGTTCAATTTTGACGAAAACACATTATCGTTTATTTCATTGTTCAATTTTTTTCCAACTTTGACACGCTGACGCAAATGTGTTTTTACATCATTGTTTCTGACAACCAAAACATATTTCTTGCTGGCACTGAAATATAATTCATTGTTTTATAACCCAAAATAATTTTATGTAAATTATATTCACTTTTGACTGAATAATTAAATAAAACTATTTCTTTTGTTTATATTTTGTGACCTTGAAAACCGGCGTTTTTTTCCATATTACACTGTTTACTTTTGTTTTTGCATTCCTGCTTCAACTGGAATCATGGTGTGTTCATTTTTGCCTTCGACAGGAATAAATTATTTTCATCTTCAATTATATTCTTTTGGTCCCCAGAATACATAGAATGCCAGAGTAATATAGATTATTAAAATTATTGGTCAACCTGCAGGTGTCACTGATTTGCATTGATTTCGATCCTAGTTGGAGTTGAAACCGTATTTTAAGTTGAATTTTGATAGAAGTAAGTTTTCGCAAAAGCACAAGTAGAGATGTCTGCTTCTGAGAATTTTCGTCGTGTGTAGGTGGGTGAATCATTAATGTAGCCTGACATGGATTTAATAATCGAGTTTCGATATTCGTATAATAATATATTACTCTGAACTGATTCCATTAACCAAGAAAGAGATTTTGTCGTCAATTTTTATGTAAAACGGTAGATATATTAATATTATTACTTCACTGTTTTAGAACGATGAAGTTATAAATGCGCGATAAAATTATAAAATATAAATATCAAATAATTCGGGTTGGTGGTCATAAAAATGCTTGGTATCAATTAACTGAGGTAAGATTTAAATTAAGAATAAAGATATGTTTTTTCCTCTCCGTTTCGACAGTGAGGTTAAAATGCACATACGGATTAATACCTTTCCCAAGGGCATTTGCGCGCAAGCGAATACAATGGATTCAACTGGAATCCGAACCCGGCAACCCCGGTTTCTCATTCCGAGCTGATATTCGCTGTACCACAACGCACATCCGTCACTTACTATTAGAGTTGATTAAAATATCTAGATTTCATTTGAATATTGTAGTCTTTTCTTTGAATATTTCTTTTCAATTTTTTATTAAGTATCATGCCATTAGTTACATTGTAACCTTAGTTTGAGTTTGAGTTTGAGTTTCAGTATGACTTTTGTTTAACGTCATATCAACCTCGGTGGGTTATTTAATGCCAAAAAGGTATTTTTTTATGTTCGGTTATAGTGACAGGGTTGATTTAGTCAGATTTTAATGAAAATTTTTGTTTTTATTCTTTTTTATTTTAGAAAACTGAAAATGTCTATTAGTTTTGTATTTTTTATTCGAAAATGTTTTACTAGGAAATAATCTGTTCTTTAAAAAATATGTTATAGTAATAATTTTTCCTTTTAAAATGGTTTGTTGGTGAAATGTTTCCTTCAAAATGTATATTTTTCTATAAAATATTATTTTTATGTACATATTTTTATAAAAGTGTATTTTTGTGCTTTCATAGTGTTTTGATCCGAGTTTTGGGGTTAACTGTTTGCCCTTAGCTGGGACCCAAACAGGTGCCACCACGCCGGGCGTCAGGGTGGACCAAGAAATAATATCAATAAAGAGGTGGTTTTATGCTCCTGACAACCTCCTAATCCGAGGGCTTGCTACCAGATAGAGTTTGTTGTCATGCCCAGGACCAGTATGTTTAATGAATGCAACCATTCTCAGGACGCGTGGGATAATCGATCCTGAATTTGCATCTCAACTTTCAGTCACTTTCTCACCGATGTGGCGTATCTTCCCTCTCTCTTTTCTATCAAAATTTTATTTTCTTAGTAACTGCTCCGATGAGCTTTTTTCTCAGGTGCACCGAGCACATGAATTTGAGCGTACTACTAGATTCGTATTTAAGGTCCACACTTTTACCATTAAAATAGTTAAATGTAACATCTTCTACTCTAATAGCTTCTTTTCTCACACATCTCACCTGTAGAAGTCTCTTTACTGATAGCTAAATCTTCAAAAACTTAAATGCAACGTCAATTGCCATCTTCTTTTTTTCTTCTTCTTCAATCCCGTTCATCTTTTATCCTCTCTTCAATACCCAATATACACAATCATTTCTTTCACTTTTAATTACTGTAAACCTTCTGTCTGCGTAGTTGTGGTATTTCAGTCTTGATTCGAGTGAAATTTATAAAATTATTCGAAGAGTGGGATCAGTCTGCTCAGTTTTATCATTGAGGGAAAAAGACCTCAGTCAATGTTTAACGAATTAATTGGTTATTTGTCGATTGTTCTCCGTTACTTAGCTGTCAATGAAGTTGTGAACGAATTTTCGGCACTCGTAGACGAAGGCGTAGAGCGCCGAAAATTCGTTCACAACTTCATTGACTGCTAAGGGTTCGACAAATAACCAAATAATTCAACAATACTGCTCAAAAGGAATTGGAATACTTTGAAGAATATTTAAAGATTTTTCAGTCAGTCAGTTAAGTTTCATAGGTGTTACACGCTTGGGCGATCATGTATCGAAAGAGACATGACTGACTTGGCAAAAGATTATCCCGCAGTAGGTTGTCATTGCTTTCTGCGGTAGACTGGTTGCCAGCCAAGGCTATAGAACCCACTCTGTCTCGTTATTTAACCCATAACTCGAAGGAAGAAACTGATTAACCTCTTTACCAAGGGTATTTGCGCATAAGTGAATGCAATGAATTCAACTTGGAATTCGAACTCGACTCCCCAATTTCTCGTTCTGAGCCGATATCTACTGCACCACAACGTACATCTTGCACTACAACACGCATTCAAAGATTTTTACTCTTCCCATCTAAGACAGAAAATAGACATTTATAATAAGATAAATCATCCGGATTTTGATAAACAAAGCACACAGCGGAATTGGCCCAGAGATAGGACAAGAACAGTGCAGCTTTGTTATAGATACCGAAACACAGAATGCGATATTCATGCTCAGAACGCTATCTGAACGATCAGTGCAGAAGGAACGTTTATCTATCCTTTATGGTCTACGCAAAGGCGTTCGACAAATTACGACACAAGGACTTGATAGAGATACTCGACATTTTCGGAAAAGACGTTAGCATAATCAAGTATCTATATTGGCAGCTATCCGCTTACATACAGATGGGAATTGAATTCAACAGCTACACAAAAATAGAAAGGAACGTATAAAACAAATATGTGTTTTCTCACCTGATCTATTCAACATTATACAGCGAAACAATTCTGAGATAAATAAAATCCTTACCAGGATTAGTCATTGGCGGCCACAATCTCAACAGTGTAAGATACGCGGATGACAAGGTGCTGATAGCAGACACGGACCGGATAATGCAGGTCCTCCCCCGACCGAAGGGAGCAAGAAAAATGGAGAATAAAGGACTAAACATAAACTTCAAGTAAGCTGAATGTGTGGTCATCAGCAAAAAAAGAAAAAAGTAAAAATGGACCCCAAAATGCCGACTACCCGTCAGAGAAACTAAAATAAAAAAGGAAAGAAATACATCGGAAATGTTTTGACAGAGAATGGAAAGTGTGACGTTGTGATCCAAAGACGCACTGGCATCGCCAAAGACGCATTTCAAGGATTAACCAGAGTACTGAGAGACAGGAAAATCGCATTGAAAAAATAAGAAAAGAGTGCTTTTTATTTTCAATTATATTCTTGTATTCCCCAGAATACATAGTATGCCAGAGTAATATAGATTATTAAAATTATTGGTCAACCTGCAGTTGTCACAGATTTGCATTGTGATATCTGTTCTGTATGGCTGTGAATGTGAGACGAGCTCATCAAGGATGAAGGAGAGGCTTGAGACAGAGAAATGTGGTTTTACAGAGGTTATGCTGACGATACCATGGACTGAGCACGTGTGCAACGATGACGTGTTGGAAAGAATGCCAAACGAAAAGAAAACTTATACTTAACATCAGAAAAAGACAGATGAGATTTCTGGGACACGTAATAAAGAAGGAGATCCTGGAGAATTTAATACTCGCAAGATAGATAGAAAGACAGAGAGACAGAGGTAAGCAGAGATACTTGATAGGTTTGAGCAAATAGCGGAGTGGTGTTTCGGAGAGATACTAAAAGGAAAAATATTGAGAGCAACAAGAGACAGAGCCAAGTTAAAGTCCATGATCACCTACGTCCTGAAGAGACACGGCACATGAAGAAAAGTAATGATCATCAACGCAAAAAAATAATTTATTCTGGCAATTCAAAACAAAGTAGATTGTACGAGATGTTGTGTATAGTAGCCTTAAACATTTCCATCTCCACGGAGTCTCGAGAGACAATAGAAATTGTTATTTGTTTTGTGTAGAGGGATTGAAAGGCCAGGTTATTGCGCAATTCTACGGTTCGGTTCAACTGACACTTTAAAATAAAAGGAATTTTTTTCTCGCCGAGGATATCGATTTGATTGTTCGTCTTGAAAATGAGTGCTTTCCCATTACAAATCAAACACGGAAAATAGAATTTTGTTTTGAAATTTATATATTTAGGCATATTCTCAAGGCTCTAAATTCTAAGGTTCACGTGTTTTTCTCCACGCAACGCAGCCGGAGGAAATATTTATAATATCGAAACAATAATGAAATTATCCATCATATTAGAACTGAAAATTCTTTTAATTTATTTAATAATTAGTGAAAGACATGAACAGAAAAAGAAAGAACTATTCTAATAACTAAATAATGATGTTTAAGAAATGTATGATTAGAATGTTTGGCATAAAATAGGGGACATTTTTGGATCAATCAAATACCAACGAGTCCAAATAGACATTAGGGTAATGAATATGAATAAAATATAAATATATTTACGAGCAATTTATTTTTCATTAATATTCAGCATATCTTTAGAGCAATATACATGGAGATGATGTTTCCTCACTATTTATACACACACTCAGAGAAAATCAGATTTGTTACTTTTTATCATCTATGAGATGGAGGTTGTAGTTAAACAGAAGAAAGAAACTACGAATTTAGGTACCTCCACTCAATTGAAAAAAAACCCCAGCATACCATGATATTAAAAGGGCTCAAACTTAATAAGAACAAAGTTTATCATCAAAATGTTTATGCTATTATTAAGACGAAAGATCAAATTTTGTTGTTATTATTAAAAAAAAAAATCCTTTTTAACATGTTCAAAATTTTAATTAAAATTACAGTTTTTTGTTTTCCATCATCGATTCACGTTATGTTTACGTAAGGTGACTATTAAGAAAATGGTGTCGGTTGAGTAAAATGATTTTGGGGCGAGTAAATTTTCTCTCGCTCTCGACCGCCGGTCAAGTGATTTCTTTTTCAAATCTCAAAGGCTATATATATATATATATATATATATATATATAATGAAAATAAATTAGACGAATTTAAAATCCATTGCTAAAAACTTATTTTGTGGATATTTTATTAAACATATCCAACTCCTCAGAATAGCATTATTCACAAAAATGAATTGATTAGAGTTATCCAGACAAATGGAAACGTGGGAGGATAGAGGAAGAAAGAAGCATTTATCGATGTTAAAGGGGATTAGATAAACAGTGTTAATCTGTAAGCGCAGATGTCACACCTAGACTGCCGTATTTTTATCCCAGACCCAAAGATGACCTTCGATTGAACTTTCAGATGGCCATTCTCAAATACACGACAGTAAATTTAGTGGCCGTATTTCACAAGAAGAATTGAATTGTTAGATTTCTATCTTAATTTCAACGGCAATAATACTGTTTTCATCTTATAACTCATAATTAATTATTATTATTCTTAATAATAACAATAATAAGTAAATAAAATCTTAATAATAATGATAATAATTAACCAATAAAAATTCATTATTAAATATAAAATCTTTAACGACATATTAAATGAGTATTATATAAACATACTGGAGGGCTGTTTTATGGGGCTTATATACTTATTTGCATATAAATCATTTCTTGCACATTCCACCTTTTCTTATGAAATTACAAATCTATTTTTGGTCGGCATTTGAAAATGAGTTCATTTATTTTGTTCAGTAGTACACTGTGATTTTTTTAATTAGATTTTGAACTATTGAACCAGAATAAAGAACACATTTTCAAATGCAGACACAAAATAGATTTAAAATTCCATATAAAATAGAATTTACATTTAAAAGTTTTATTTGGTCAAAGACTGGCACATGAATTTGCTAATATGAATATGATGTTTATATATATATATATATATATGTGTGTGTGTTGTGTATCTGTGTGTGTCTATGTGTGTGTGTTTATGTGTGTATGTGTGTGTATGTGTGTATGTGGGTGTGCATGTGTATGCATATATATATATATGTATATATAATTTATTAGATTTTTAATATCTACATGTGTGTATATATACATGTAATTATTGACGTACTTAAAAACAAGTAGATGTGCAAGTAATGATTTATATGCAAAAAAAGTAATATAATATAATCTTAAAACGGCCCTCCAATGTATTTATATAATACTCATGTTATACCCAGTTAAAGTCTATATTTTTTAATTTAATTTATAGATTTTTATTATTATTATAGTTAATAAGACTTTTTGAAGTATTATCATTGTTATTGTTAATAATAATAATTTAGTTGTTTTCCTTTTTATTATCTTTAACATTGTTATAATACATAATAGTAATGTTATTGTCAATAATATTTTTAAATAGATGGCGTACCTAGGATATTTTGTGTGTGTAATGTCTTTGTTTCCAGGGTCATTCTGTTACTTCTATGTATATTTTTCCTCGTTATCTGGTGATTTTACCGTCGCTTGATAATGAGGAAAATATACATAGATTTAACAGAAGAACCCTGAAAGCAAAAATATTACACACACAAAACATTCTTCACAAATAGAAAATACGGGAAAAGCACAATGCTTTCGAAGTACATCTGGGAAGTCAAAAACAAAACCCAATTCACCCCAAAAATAACATGGAAAATACGAAAAAGAACATCGGCTTACAACAATCAATCAAAAACCTGCAGATTCTGCCTGGAGGAAAAATAGCGATTATTACCTTCCCTGACCAAAGACAAACTACTTAATAAACGATCTGAACTAATATCAAAATGCAGACACGAAAACAAATTTTTGCTACGTTACTTAAAAATAGAAAACTAATAATAAAGAGCAAATTATAAACAAATGAACAAACCGCCGGCGATATAACATCCATTGCAATAGATAAATAATAAATAAAAAATACAAATAAATAAATAAATCACAAATATTAAAAAATAAAAAAGTAATGAAAAATAAAATAAGTAACAAATAACAAATCCAAATAAATTAATCATCAAAAAATAAGTCAAATAGATTTACTCAAATAAATAAATAAATAAATAAATAATCAAGCCACTCCCGCCAAAATAACCGTTAGAAGGATTACCCACAATGCCCCACTGACACGTATATATAAATAGCCGAGGAAAAACTTAACACATGTAGCCTGATGATTGCACTTAGAATGAAACAGTCTGTCACTCCTGAGTGTTGATCTCAATGTTCACTCTTATATATATATATATATATAAATTGTGATAAAAACCAATATTGATCGGAATTCGACAGATGATACGAAGAATAACAAATAACTTACAGAGTTATGCTAAAGGGAGATAACTCATGACTATCAGAAGTGGCTTCGCAGAAAAAATGAGAATGATATACCTCATTGATCGAAATAAAGTGCTCGGTTCCAAATTCCTAGCACCTAAAGGCGGCCAGAGAGTACCACGGTCGACTATTCGCGAAAATAACAACAAATATGAGAATAATATTTCGAATATTGTACATAATACAAATGCTATCTCATCCCAAAAGTATAGAAATGTACTATGTATTTTTCTATAGCAGCAGGTGGTCACTAAATCGCATTTTTTGTTGAGTAGATTAGGATTATTTACATGATTTAATATGACAATTATTTCTAAAAGGCATAGGTACCATCTGTCTCTTTTTTTATTATAAGATTTGGATTTAGCGCTGATATTCCAGGCAATAATCGAGTTATTTTTATTGTTTTTAATTCCAATAATATAAGGGTAAAGCAGTGCTTTTGCTGGATTCACTGTCGTTTCTTCAAAATATAATTTAACATCATCATTATTTGAATGGATGCGAGCTCTGTAAACAATACTTTCGAACATACAGTTGCGATTCAATGGACAGTTTTTATTTTTCGGCATTTTCAATTATTTTTGTAGGGTCACTATTATTAGTAGAAGAGTAACTGATATTATGCAAGTATGACAAGTATTTATTTGATATCATAATGTGAAAATATCACGTGAAAGATATTAATCTTTGTTCATTAAAGCAACTATAACTGACTTTAACACTGATTTTGTTGATTATGTTTTTAGTTTGTTTGTGAATTAAATTTAGGAAGAATTACACAGTGTTTGTCTAGACATTACAGCTGATGAATGGGGTTAAACCAAATAATGTTACGTTTAAATGATTTCTGTTTATTTCTGCCTACTTTGTTTTTAACGGTGTATTCTAAACTAGTGCTGAGCTTACATTTTCTAAAGCATTAATGTATTTAATTTTGGAATTATCAAATACTTCCTTCCAGAGTTGGTATTGAAAATTGGATGGATTTATGTATATTGTTGATGATTCTATGTTGGGTGATTTGATTCCCAATTGATGTATTTATGATTATTTGAGTTTTTAATGTACGGGTAGTACAGATTATTTCTCAGGTCGAAGGTAACATATAAAATATTTACGACTTTAGCGTTAGTGTGGTAGTTATATCTAGAAATTAGTCTTTAAAAATTTAATTAGATCATTTCTAAATCTGTCCGTAATTTGTGGACTAGTTTTTTTTTCAGTCGTCTCAGGAAAAATCTGGTGTCATTTATCTCTTAAATCGAAGAAGTGCCGAAGATTCCAGGGCAAAACAAGTCCGACCAAACCATAGTCCTCTGCAGAACAATAGTAATGCAAAAATCAGGGTTATTTTTTTTAGTTTTCAAGTATAAATTGTAAAATAAGATAAATTTTGGGGGCCTATTTAATAATGTTAATGTCTTGGTCGCTTATGAGTGAGTAATTTTTAGTCAAGTTTAAGGATTTACGCGACTTACCGTCATATCACGTTGAATACACAGGTTCCGGTTCGATCACCGAAATTAAGCAACGTTGAGCCAGGTCAATACTTAGATGGGTGACCACTTGGGAATACCAGGTGCTGTAAGTGTTTATTGACGGATGTGAGTTGTGGTGCAGTGGATATAGGTTCGGAAAGAGAAATCGGTGAGCCGAGTTCTAATTCCACTTGAATGCCCTGCATTCACTTACACGCTGGTACCCTTGGGAAAGATATTAATCAGTTCCTTCCCTCCAGTTATGGGTTAAATAACAGGGTAGGATTTGGAACCCTGCCCTAAAACAAATCCCAACGAGACTTTCTCCGTCGGGGAGGAACCTGGCTTAACCTGACTATGGTGAATGCGGCTTACATACATACATACAAGTTTAAGGATGAGTGTATTGAGTGCATAGTACATAAAAATGTCGTGCCATCTACATAGGACAATTATGCTACCGTGGTTTCGACCTTATTTTCTCAATAGGTGCCATAGATTCCTCCCTAAAGCTTTATTTTGAACGAACAACAGGAATTGGAAAATCGGAAGTTTGAAATAACTAAAGGATTAAATTAACACTAATGAAATAGTATTGTACATAATTCTTTCCTGGTTTGTATGAAACCAAAAAATACTATCTCATATACTCACCCACCCGGACTTCATTCGGGCAAATCGATTAAAATATTTCGCTTTTATGTTTACTCTACACACATAGCTACGTACCCATGTCTACTCAGAAATTTTTATTTGGCATCGTGTATTGCAATAATGGCCTATCTGTTCTTTGCCATCGTCTGTCTAGTTAATTTTAGTGCGTACTTAAAAACATCAACAGACTATATATGAGCAGAATATTTCATGTTAAAATTTAAGGATGTAAGAACTCGTGGCCTACCTACTTAACAGGACCTAATCAACCAATTCATTTTACCTCTATGGCGCACCGTTTTCGCCTCACTATGTATATTTCAGTGTAATTTTATTTCTTTGTGGATATTTTTTAATTTGTGGTGCATTGGTTATCGACTCGGAACGACAACTCGGGGTGCCGAGTTCGATATTCCAGTTGAATTCTTTGCATTTGCTTACGCACAAATACCCTTGGGAAATGTATTAATCCGTCTCTTCCCTACAGTTATGGGTTAAATAATATGGCAGATTGAGTTTTATAGCCTTGGCTGGCAATCCGTCTACTGCAGAAAGTAATGGCAAACCACTGCGGGATAACTTTCTACCCCGTCAGTCATGTCTCTTTCTAAACATGATCGCCCAAAGCGTGTGTCACGTATGCCACTTGATTGACTGAGAGAAGAAAACAGCATGTCTCCCGTTAACTCCTATGAATATGACCTTTTTATAAGACATAAGAACGATTGTTTGATTGATTCAAAAAACTTCATATGAATTGAGATTCGCTAAATCAAGAAGTCAGGAAAACTGGAAAATATAAACATAAAAAATATGAAAATAGAATAATAAGATGTTCGCTACAGATTAAAGCGTTTTCGAAAAAAAATTGAGTATTTTAGAACTAAACAGTTCAAAGTACAAAAAACTAAAACATGTTTCGTGACTGAAATGTATCTGTCAAATTCCCATGGTACGGTGCTTATTAACTAAGACACCGTAATCGTTTTTAAAATAATTACCTTCACCGTGCGATTATTTTGTGTAAGGAAACAAAACCTCCAGGGTCAGTGCAACGCGAATTTTACGATAATAAGTGTCTTAGAGATAAACGACTTCTAGAATGTTTTTATTTTTCTATTTTTTCTTTGAAAAATTTCGCAAGGCCACCAGGAAGACTTTGCCTTGACGAGCCAATAATAAAAAGAGACTAGCATGAGCAAGAGAGCATAAAACTGGACACCAGAACAGTTCATCTGATGCACATGTTTTTGTGCAGTGTTAACAAAAGAACCATTTTATTTTTGTTTAGAATTATTAATTGGAAAATAAATACTAAAATTGTACGAAATACACCGTTCTTTTAAAACTGGGGTGGCCTAATAATTATAGCCCGTAATATATATCTAAACTTATTTATAAATGAAACTTTGTCTATGTGCCTGTGTGTGTCTGTGTGTGTCTGTGTGTGTCTGTGTGTGTGTATCCGTTACCTATAGACTCCGAAATGGCTGAACCAATTTTCTGGAAAATTTACACAGTTGTACTATAAGCGTCTACGAGTGTTCTTAGCTAGGTTTTGTGTCGAGGTACCCCCGATAAATATCGAAAATCGATAATCTAAAAAATCGGGTTATAGAAGGAATGATATGATTTTAATCAAATTTGATACACTCATAGACAAAGACATGAGAAACGATATTCAGAAGTTTCAAGGTTACAGTTCTTACAATAGTAGAGTAAATTTGATATCGATACCAGGAAATCAAAATTTGACTTACATCCATTTATTTTTCTTTCAGTCTATGGTTTCGCTTTAACTGGAAAAAACTATTGCTTTTAAGTCTTTCGTGCCAACGTCCAAAGAGTCTGAGCTCCAGGACCATGGATTAGTTTTAAAGCTTTCATTACACCCGAGCAACGCCTGGCTATACTGCTAGTATATATATATATATATATATATATATATATATATATATATATATATATATAACTGTAAATTTATCTTTAAGCACGTCTCGAAAAACCCTCCGAGAGCCAACATGCTTTGATGATCCATTAGGTGAAACCTAGGTAGGTCCGTTAGCTCTAGGTTAGCTACTTACTTATATATATATATATATATATATATATATATATATATATTAGAAAATATTTTTGATTTATTACAATTTCAATGGGTCATACATATTTCACCGCATATTGATGCTATTATTGCGGCTCGTCATGCCCAAATGGTACAACAGTTGATCCTCAAAATATCCCCTCCATTTTTTTTTTAATACAGACGCTCACATGTCCATATTTAAAATAGACATTTGTAACGGTAATTTACAAAACAAAAAATGCAAGGATAAAGAAAAAGACGATTGATTAATAGAAAAATGAGAAAAAGAGAAGAAAAAAAGAAGAGAACAAAAGAAGAGAAAAAAGAACAAAAAGAGAAAAAGAAAGGTCAACGAAATACAATAAAAAGAAAATAAACAGAATCCAGAGAAATAAAATGTTAACTTCATGTATCAAAATAGCGTCTCTTTTTCTTAGAAAAACATGACGTGGAAAATTTAACATTGAAATTTAGTTTAAAATATAATGGGATATATTTACGGGACAAAAATAAATTGTACATCATAATTTTAATACAATTTTAAAATATAACTACTATTACTTTTATTTTAAAAATTCATATTAATTTAAAAATTCAGTTAAAATAATTAATATTACTAAAAAGTAAAAATTATAATTCAATAGAAAAAAATAAAATTTAGAAAGATCAACCTAAAAAAAGAGAGAAAATATTATAAATAAAAAGAAAGAAAGAAAAAGAATTAGATCGAGTAGTACAGATAGAAAAGAATTTAAAATAATTCAAAATAAACGTCTTGATCGAAACCGACGTCAATTACACTTATATTCATTCTTAGGAACACGACATGGGATTTAATGTTAAATTAAAATATACATACTATGGGGTATATTTATGGTAAAAAATAAATCATAAATCATACATCCTAATAATATGATCACTAGTAGCATTTTTTTTATAAATATAATTAAAATAACAACACTTAGTAAGAAAAAATAAATAAAATATTAAAGTACAAGCTTAAAAACATCTTAAATAATAATAATACTAATAATAAATAATAATAAAACAATAATGATAAAAATAAAAATAAATAATATATATATATATATATATATATATGTGTGTGTGTGTGTGTGTCAAAAAATTTTTTTTTCTAATACGCTAATAATAATAATAATACTCTTTCTATTAAAAAAGTAGAAAAAAGAATCTTAAAGATAGAACTATAAATATAATAATTATAAAAATAAAAAACAAAAAATAAAAAATATAAAACACTTTTGTGGTAAAATGATATCATGTGTACATTTCAGACTTTTCCCAAAATAAACACATTTTTCAGTTAAATTGATGTAAGTTAATTTAATTTACACTAATTTAAATCACAATCTGGATTTATATAGGCTATTTTATATATACATTACATGTGCTCAGATCGATACTTCTATCTATCTATCTATCTCAGTTTGTTTACATCTATCTATCTATCTATCTATCTATCTATCTATCTATCTATCTATCTATCTATCTATGTTCCTGTTTTCCATTTATGTTTATATGCAAGCTTGTATCGTGTTTTGTTATCCTCATTTTTCCCATGTACAGATTATCATTGATTTATGTCCATTGGCCGTGTTGTGTCACAAATGTGGCCGTACGAAGAAATAGGAAGATTTTATGAGTGTCCTTATGGCTATATGCCATGTGCTCCTTTCTACTTACCTTTATTTCCGACGCTTCCTGCAGCTGCTAATCCCAGCGCACCCTAGGCCATTACATTAATGTACTTATAAAATCAACGACATCTGCTCACATCAACTATTACACGAATCGATAATGCTTTGACAGTCGGGGGAAAAACATTAGCCATGATGCTCTCGTAATTTCATATCTATCGATTACAAAGAACGGATATCATATTCCAGATGCAACACAATGGAAATGGGCTTCTCACTTCGGCCTGCTTGAAAAAAAAAAGCGAACAAACTTAAAAAACATGCACATATATTGTGAGAAAATTGATCATTTTATTGTACATTATTTAGCGTTATGTTTATGGTTCATATTAATGAATAAAACACAGGTCTATTATGTTGTGATTGGAAAGTTGTGGCTTTGTTTAGATGCGCAGTGTTGACCTAATGGAATTTCTATTAAGTGAGGATTGTCTTAAACTGATGGAAGGAGAAGCGATAATCTTTCTGAATCACGACTCATATGGGCGAAACCGGGGATAGTCTTTCTTATTTTATATCAACTGATTGCCTGTAATATTTTGACGCCTCGTTTCACGCGCTTTTAAGTGCTGGGCCTCGAAATGCGAGCGAGTACCTGCTCTACGTAGATTATATATGGCCCATTCTCTCCACTGTAACGATTCGGCTTATATTTGTAGGCATAAGAAATTTGGAAATAAAAGCCTTTGGGAAAAACCCAAAAATAAAATTGCACACCCGCAAAAGTAGATTCAAATGACTATTCACAAGTCAGTGCGAAAAGCAAATCCTGAATCCTGGTTGGATTAATAACAGAAAATTCATAATGATGTTATTTCACATCTAAAAGCGAAAATGCTCGCTGGAGCAGATTTAATAACTTAAGGACATTCTGTGACCGGTCAAGAGAGTCAGATGGGAGCCGTGAGACGAAACAACTAAAGTGTAACTTCAACTTCAAATCGACCCGGAGAAAAGGTCAGGTCTCACCTAGTTCTCTTTCTCCTTATTACTCTTTCAACTATTACTACTACGAAGATTTTCTACAATTCTTGATACCCATGATATTATCACTGAATACGAACTCTAACCTTAAATTATTAATAATGTTTCCAACTGCACATTAACTCCTACAATCTTTTATTCTTTCCTCTCAATAAATTTTTATTTTAAATGCAAAATGTATATTTTATTCTTCTTACGCTATTCCACGCAATTCCACAGATTCCAACCTGCCGACAGCCAACCTTTTAATAGCGATGAAACCCTTCTGATAATAATTCTTGATAACTCTTGATAAAACTTGTAAGCTGTAGGGAGTTCGGTTATGTCTGACACAAGGCCGAATTAAAAAAATTAACAATCTCCTCGCGTTACATATTCACATACTTCAGTTGTATCCATAAGTCACGTGTATCAGTATTGTTCACATTCAAATACGCATGTCACTGAATATATATATGAAATGATTTGTTTGAACATTAGTTTTGGTTGATACTCATATTTAATTAGAAATTCTGTTTTTATAATCAAACAGTATTGTATATTTATTTCTACCGACCTGATTATTTACGATAAATGCTTATTACGAAAATGTGTGTCATTCGGTAGGATTCGAACCTGCGACTTCTATCCATATAGATATCCAAAATTGATCTGGCGTGTTCTAGACCTCTCGACCACGAATGACCAACAGCCTAAACCAAGTCAAAGCAATCCTATATAACACAATTTTCGATTCATCGTAACAACCATATCTGCACTGAAGTGTATCGTAATGTCAACAAATGTAAACATGTTACGGAAATTAACGAAGATTAACGTAATTGTCTTTAAACAACGGACAATTTGAAATGATTTGTTTGAACATTATTTTTGGTCGTTGTTCGTATTTAAGTAGATATTCTTTTTTATAATCAAACAGTATTATGTATTTATTTCTACCGGCCGAATGACTGGCTCTTAACCAAGACAAGGATCCAGTCTGTTCAACACATGGCTCTTGGAAATATAAATGAAAGCGGATAAAGTAAAAACAAATATGAGTATGAGAAACATAGATAACCTCTTGATTACCAACGAAACACTCGTGCGGTAGTCTGTTCCACAAAGTAGAAGATCTTGGCGCTCGACAGCCATTTCCCTACAGAGAGATCGGAAGCCAAGAGCAGCTATGTAGCTTTATCCGTGCAAAATGTTCAGACGTTACCTTATTTTACTTCCAGCTGGTCAAACATTTAAAACCAGGAACCATCATATCATGTACATAGGATAAGATCATCCACATCAATTTTGTATTCCTTTACTAAAATGGAAGTTACACACAAACTTCTTCCCGAGGACCCCTACTTTTTGGAACAGGCCTCGGAGAGGATGTTTCCCTAATCACTACAATTCTAGCCTTTTTAAATCTAGTATCTGTAAGGAAAAGAAAATCCGTAATATGTCTATGTTTCAGGCAAACAATTCTTTTAACGACAACAGGTATTCTCTTGGTTTCCTGGCCTTTCCGACGTCGTCTTCGTTGTCTTCTTCTTTGCCGCCGTCGTCGTCGTTTTCTTGCTGACACACTTTGTCAACCAACTAATTTCCTCCTCCCTCAAATCGCCGCTTTACCGCGTTTTATGCTTTTTCTCGGCTGTTTATTTGCATACGAATTACAACGGGCGGCTCGCATGTTGACATGGCTGCCTCTCATTTGCCTACCTTGTAAAACCGTCCGCCTTCGCACCGGAACAAGGCGTTAGGGCACCCGTATGACCACAGTATCAAGAATAATCTATCCGAGACATCCGCACAATATGCATTTGCCTACCCTTATTAGGTACATAAAACACACTCATTCAGTAACCTCCACCTCTACAGTAGGTGGATAATTGAATTTGTATTATAGGAACATTTGGTTAGAGTAAAAACAGGAATCGACTGTTTTCGTGGGTTTTTAGAAAAGTTTGGTCACTGTGTCGGGACAGAAAATTTTCTCGTTAGCATCCATCTTGCACATTTGCAAATTTTCAATTGAATTGTATTGAATACTGTTTGCAGATCTGGTGCTCCTGCTTGACAAAGTCCAAAGTATCATTTGCAGTTTAATTCATCTTGACTAGGCACCTTCAATTCGGTCATATTCTCACCAACGTGGAATTGCTACTGTGTCTTTTTGATAAATATTTTCGTGTCAATTTCTCTGACAAGCTTTTATCCCGCTGCAACCCAGAATACATGAATTCAAACGTGCTACTCAGTTGGCACTTAGGTCTTACTCTTTTACTCGTGAACTAGCCCAAAGTAACTGCTACTTCTACCCGAATATTTTATTTGAACGCATTTCCCACCTTTTAAAATCAGTTGCGTTTCCTTGTTTCCTTGTCAACTACAACATTTACAAATTGAAATGCAACATCAATCGCCATCTTCTATCATCTTTAATCTTGTTCATATTTTCTCCTTTCCCTCATCCTACCTATTCTCAGTCTTGTCTTTCATTTTCACTTCCTGTAACTTCTTGCGTATTAGGGGCATTACTGCCTTCCTTGGGGGGAAATGATAAAAAAATCACAGTGTTCAATATACAACCGTTTAGTGTGTATTGAAAAACGTCATGGTCTAATGCGTGATAATAAAAATAAGCTTTTTAACCTGTCCAAAAATGCTGAAAATCTTACAAGTTTTGTTATCATATCATTTTGACTAATCATTCCCAAGTTAACATCGTGTAACTTTGTTTCTTTTGTTTTTCACAATATTTCCTGAATTCAGTCGTTATAAAGAAAGCCGTAGAATGTATCATTCGAGATGTTATGATAACGGAATTAATAATAACTTCACACAATAACTTCTTCACTTAGAGAAAGATTGTTCTGCAACAAAATTGTGTCAACCCATTGAGTTTGCTGAAATTCAAATTTGCGCACGTTAATCCTGAAAAATAAGAAAGCACATATCAATTCCGAAAAACGAATTGTTGTGACATTTTAAAAAATCTGAAGATAGCTTAAAATGATGTTGACAACACTTTTTCCTGAACCACAAATGAAAAACATTAACAGAATGTTAGACTACCACAAGAATTTCATGTAAGAAATTAAACGAATTATGACAATTTAAAAAATAGTTACAACATTCGTTGGTGGTCTCAGCAAAATGATTGATTTTCTTTTGCATTTTATTCTGAAAATGTTAAAGTGACACATATACCCGATTGTGAACAGGCGAGAGTGTACGAATATATGTGTGTATATATATATATTTGAAAAATATGAATAAATCTAAAAATCTAATTCCTGATAAATCTAGAATTTGGATTGAATCTGATACATCCGTAATTTTCCCTCACACCCAGCTTCATCTTTTACACAAACACAAATACATTTATATTTCCATAATGTTTTGTTTTCGCTAATGTGATAGGTGTGAAATTAATTCGTTGAAAAGCCCAACCGATCTTGAAAAAATTTGAATATTTCATTTGTAATACAGAGTACTGTTCAAAAGTATTAGGACAAGAACTAATTTATATTTTATGAGGCATCAAAATAAAGTTTAAAATCACCCCTGTCCTAACACATTTGCACACTATCGGTAGTGTGCAAAAGTATTAGGACTGGGATGATTTTCCTAAAAACCTCACTGAAGTTCAAATACAGGGTGAAAAGTCAAGTAAATTGCTAGTAAATATTGATTATTTAAAACTAGGTGTAAAAGAAATGTATAAAAAAGAAGTTATATTTAATTTTTCTTATTTTCTATTAAACAAATTTTTTTGAAACTACTCTATTGAACATCTATGAGATATTTTGGATAAAAGAATTGATGAATCTAATCTTACTTCACAAGACATACTTTGTGAACAAATACAAGCTGCTTGGCAGGAAATTCCATTAAATACATTGAAGAAGCTTGTAATGTCAATGCGTGACAGAATGAAGGCTGTGATCAAAGCAAAAGCTGTTATACTAAATATTAAATTTATTTTTTAACAAGTATTTTTCTTGTTAAAGCATTTGTTGAGTAAATCAAATAAAATTACTTTTGTTAAATTTGTTTTTCTGTCAATATACTTCATAAAAGATAAAATAGTTCTTGTCCTAACACATTTGCACAGTAATATATATATATATATATATATATATATATATATATATATATATATATATATCTGCAAGTTTATGAGAATATTTTGGAACATAAGAGACTTGAATAGCGAATTAGTCATTGATCTTGAAATATTTATCATCCTCAACCAGAGCAAAATTCAAGATTTAACAGTCAGCAAAGAAATTAATGATTACTGACAGATGATGGAAAATTGTGGCATTGAGATTTAAAGATGCATTGACATTTCAAAAGCTAACCATATTCCTGAGAGAGAGATGAACATCACATTAAAAATAGAGAAGTGCTGGATTGCTATGTCAATGCTGTCATTCTGTATGGGGGTAAATTTTGGAAAATCTCATCAAGGATGGGGGATAAGATTGGGACATCAGAAATATGGTTCTACAGAAGGATGCTGAGGTTACCATGAACTGAACATGCTAGCAACAATGAGATTTTAGAGAGGATACAGACGAGAAGAAAACTCATACTTAACACCTTGAAGAGACAGATGAGATTACTGGGACATGTAATGAGAAAAGTGAGCCTGGAGAATTTAATTCTCACAGAACAGATAGAAAGAGACAGGGGAAAGTAGACAGATTTGATAGGCCTGAGCAAATGGATAGCAAAGCTGGGTTTGGCAGAGATACCAAGAGGAAACATATTGAGAAAGACAAGATAAGAAGGCCAAGTGGAAGTCCATGATCGCCTTCGTCCTAAAGAAGAAGAAGAAGAAGAAGAAGAAGAAGATGTAAAATCTGTTGAGGCTTGTGAATTCCATCGAGCATTGTTCAGAGAATTAACATCAATATTACGAAACATTGAACAAAAGGAGGCGTGTTGTCTTTGGAAAGAGACTAAGACGATTGCGTGAGTAAGTTACACGGTTGCATGACTATGCGATACAAAATTCAATATATTAACTTCTAATCTGAAGAAACATTTATTACGGCATTAAACAGGGAGTTTTATTATACCTACCACTTAATCCTAAATTGATTAATTCAGTTTACCATCTTCTTACGGTCACTGAAACTAGATTTATTCAAGAAGCGATTTTAAGCATTCTGGCTCCTTTGCTTGAATCCATATTCTTTTAAATGTGTATTTCTGTTCTCATGCATCATTGCAACAAATTTGCCCCAAGCAAGGCGTGAACGCTATTTGTACGCACAGGGTTGCAAATAGTTTAATTGAGTATAGAGTGGAAGGAAAGTACAAAGATTAGTGGGATTCACGAATACAGAAGGTGGCGATAAGTGTGTCATTTAATTTTTGTACGATTGTATTTATCAGGTAAGCAAGTAAACGGTGTAGTGTTTCTTAGGCAAGAAGTGCAAGAAAATGTAGTTCGAGTCTAAAAGTGTGGGACCTAGATGCCACTCTAGTAGCGCGCTTCAATTCATGTAATCGGACCACCAGGGTAAAATCTCGTCCGAGCAGCATCTATGAAAATATTTGTAGAAATTACAGAGAGAAACTACGCTAAAAGTGTGAGAGAGATCCTGAAGTCGAGATGCCACGTAAGGACCAATTACATTGCAGATCCTCTTTAGGATTTTGTCAAGAACCTCGAAATGAATAGCATGAGGACCAGATCATATATGGTAAGAATTTTCAATGCAAAGGCACAAATTTCATGGTGGACACAGAGAGAAAAGTTTTCTAGCACGACACAATGACCCGATATCTTTGCAGTAGATGGAGCTACTGATATGATGCAATCGCTTCACTTCATTTAAGTTGAAGGCCTGTGGCCAGAAAGGTGAAGTATGTTGCCCTCCGAATGTCTAGCGTCAGCCATGCTGATGGCAGACACAAAAGTTTCTCTATGCTGGGTGACAGACATTAGTTTTGTTTTGTAGGCATTCAAATTTACAAGCTATTTTCTAACTCAGTTAACTGCTGTTTGGAGGTCCTTTTTAAGAGCATTAACCAGGTGTCCGTTTTCATCGCTAACGGGCTTGCTATTGAGACAGGGGTAAATTGTAGGAAGATCATTGATGAATATCAGAAAAAAACGTAAAACCCAGGATAGATCTTTGGAGGATATCCACGTTCGTCTGAAAGTACCTGGATGTGTCCCTGTTTAAAACAACCTTCATTTCGCAATTTCATATCAACGGTTGAGTTAAATCAAGTAATCTTTCTGTAATACTGAAGCCCTCGTGCTTTTGTAGAAAGACCAGCATTCCAATCTCTGTCAAATGCCTTCAAAATATCTCGAACCTCAGCTCGTCAAGCTTCTCTCTTATTGTCAGAATCTTGATCTACAATTTCAGTGATGGTCGTAAACACATCAGGAGTTGACCTGGCGAAATGCAATCCATATTGCTTACCTGCGAGTAAGTATTCAGAAATAAGATGCTTAACAACTGCAGCATTGATTAAAGCATCTAATACTTTGCTTTGTTCAAGCAGAAACTAGGGAGGAAAATTTCCAACCAACTGGAAAGTAGGAAGCAGCTAGGACATTGTTGCAGAGTGTAGAGTGAACTGGAACTATCTGTGGAGCAAATTTTTAAGACGACGGAAGGGATCCTGTCACTGCTGCTGGACTAGTGGGAGTCTTGTTTGGAAATGATATCTGAAACCAGTGACGGGCTTATGCGAATATCACTTAGTAGAACATCCGTTCTACTGGAAAATCAGGTGTAAGAACTCCAGATGAGTAGAACTTTGAGGTGGAAGAGAATTTCCGAGCAATTTATTCAACCTTATCTGCTATAGATGTCAGGACTTCAAACTGAATGGAAAGAGGAGGGATTGAGGATTTGTTGCTGTTCAGCACACACTTGAAGATCCGCTATTTATCTCTAGAAACGAACTTTCGAGATGCTATAGTTTGTTTCATTCGGTTACTAAGCAATAACATTGCATTTTTGTCGACGAAAATGCCCTCATTACGAGCAGATACAAAAATACGTAAGTTGCAATCACACATGTCGCTCTGGTACGGTCGGAACAATTGATTTCTGTGATCTATATCGGTCGAACATGCAGGTGAGATCCAAGGAGATGAACGTCATTTGACTTAGTATTTTCGTGTAGGAATGCAATCTTCAATGCAGGCTTTCACCCAGGAGGAGACCATAGAGGAGAATTTTTGAACAGGGTGACTAAAAGCTTAATTCCAAAGGAACATCACTAAGTAAGGCACGGAACGAATTCTAATCAACTACTTGATAACAGAAATATATTCTGTTGGTTGAAGGTTCTTGTCTGATGGAAGAGCGGAAGCGATATTTACAGACGCTACAATATATTCAGAATTACCATGAGAGTAGAGCTGAAGAGTACGACATGAGTATGGGATAAAGGTAAATAAAAGTTCAAGAAGTGAAATGTGTTCATCAGTTTACTAGATAAACGTTTGTGGATGTTCATCACTTGCGTGAGAGACTCAGTGTTTGAGATATTCAGGGTTTTGATGTAACGAGATCAGTGACAGAGAGTTTAAGCCACCAACAGAGAGTACTGAATTTATATATGATGTCGGTTCTTCAATATGGCAGTGAATGTTGGACAATATCTTCGAAGATGAAGGAAAAACTTGAAGCAGCTGAAATGTGGTTCTAAAGAAGAATGCTGCGGATACCAAGGACCGAGTATGTGAGCAATGACGAGGTTTTGGAAAGGATGGAGACGAAAACGAAATTAATATTGTGCATCAAGAACGGACAACTAAATTCCTGGGACATGCAATGAGGAAGGAAGGCTTGGAGAACATGATAGTAACAGGCCAGATAGAGGAAAAAAAGACAGAGGAAAGCAGCGGATAATCATATTTGAAGGACCTGATCAGGTGGATGAAGGAACGAGGGTTGAATGGTGCAACAGGAGAAAGCGTGCTAAGAGCCATCAGAACAGGGTAATATGGAAAGCCATGATCACCTTCGTTCTAAAAGAACATGGCACATTAAAGAAGAACATGGTAGCCATTAATTTTACCGAATACAAATATATTTGCAAACGGATGTAGAGATATCACCTTGTTTATGTCATCAGAAATAATATCTAGCAGGCAAATGTCATCAGCGGAAAGGAAACGGTAGAAAAAAAAGATGGCTGACTGGGTTTAGTAGAGAGAGATGAAAACTCATGAAAAAATAGTGTGGCGAGTTAAGAGAGAGAGTTACCTAGCCAGTGACAGTTTCTCACGTTCATAAACATATGAACATTGGGGTCCTTGCTTAGAATAAAAAATACAGAGGTGGGGATTAGAGAGATAAGATTAATTTTTATAGGGAGATAACATGTGAAGTTGGTACGAAAGTTTGTGAAAGATAATTGAGGTGTTTTGTTGAACTGGTTTAGCTTTATTTTTTGTTTGTGTATCATCATGGGTTTTTTTTATTTTGGTAAGGTAACAGACGAGAGTATTAGTAGCAATCGGTCGTCTAATGTGACATGTGCAAACTGGGAATTGCGCAGACTGCAACATTGTGAGGGTTCAGGGTTGCCCGCCGAGGCTGACTGCAGGGACATGACACTGCAAGAACTCCGATATTATGCAACTGTTGATCAGAACTACATCTCTAGACGCTATGCAAAAGCTCGGGTTCTTAACTACCTGTAGGGAAGCGGCAACCTGAAAACCGCCTACCCAATACACACACTATGAAGAGAGCTTGCCACCATCCACATATACAGCAAAAATCTCACAACATCACCACTATTATTAATGCGTAAGAAGAGGAAAAGAACTGGGAACCCCTTCACAAGCATGAAAACAACGAATAATCCTCCAGACCTCTTAAAAAATGGGAGGAGTAAAGACTGCACGAGAGTGAAAAAATACTAAATTTTAACTAAGTAGATCTTTTACCAATCCAACAAAGAATGAAAAATGGTAGCTACCTTTAAATGATATTTTAAAACAGTCCAGCTCATGATTTTCTAGTTATTTCGCCAAATATACATTCCTCTAAATTATTTAGAATCGATTTTCATCCTACAATCATTCGATATTTAGCTGACATTCTAGTTAATTTTGGGACTTTAGGGGTACGGGTGGGAGTAATAATCTATACCTGAGGTTATGAAATAATAGCCACTCGCCAACTCAGTAGCAACAGTTAATCCTTCCCTTTGATTTTGTTTCTGATTGATATGGTTGAAATCTTTTTCCTTCCGTGTTATATCAGTGTTTTAATTTTAGTTGAAATTTCACGCTTTAACTATATATATATATTGTGCAATTAATAAATTGTCCTCTTAATTGCACAAAAATGCAAATGCGATTGTTATTTCATTTTAAAAAATTAAAATTACTAAAATTACATAAAATATCTTGGAATACTAAAGAGTAAATTTATTTAACAAATTCACTATTGGCTTCATCTATCAATGGGCTTTAATTTGGAGAATGTTGCCTTAATCCTTGTTTTTAAGTAATCTTTTATGTCCCAAGGAGTTTTGTTGGTCGCTCACACAATTGCACTCCACACATAAAAATCAAAGAGATTAAAGACTGGAGAATGAAGCGGTTAGATATAAAAAGAGATGTGATCGCAGAAATTCTCTAACAGCCATGTGTGGGTACGCTTTCATGTGTCGTATGAAGTAGCGTCCTGTTACCAGACTATATTCTACTATCAGTCACCCTCTTGACCTTGGACAACAATGTTTCCTCAAGCTGCTTGATGTAGGCCTCCATGTATACTCTGGGGCTCTGAAATACTGCTTATAATTTTTCGTAAAACTTTCAATAAATAATATAATTCATCTATGAATTGTCATTCAAACCACTTTACCATATGAACTGTAGGAATTAGGATAAACCAAATAATAATTAAATATACTTTGTGATTCAGTTAGATTAGTGACATACATGACACACGCTTGGACGACCATGTCTCTTTCAATCCATGTCTAAGTAAATATTCTTCAGCCATAGTTTGCCATTCCTTTCTGTGGCAGAATAGTGGCCAATCAAAGCGACAGAACCCAGTCTGTCTTGCTATTCAACCCTTAGCTGGAGGAAGCATAGAAGGATTCATACTTTTCCCAGAGGTATTTATCAAAAGTGAATGCAAGCAATTCAACTGGAATTTGAAATCGGGTCTCCAATTTGTCATTCTGAGCTGACACCCACCACAACGCATATCATTTGTAATTAGCTGACTTAAAATATGGACTTGTGCTTATTTTTTACACGAGAATATGTGTTCATCTTTTGGGCCTCTGGAAATTATTTCTGAATCAAGATAATTTAAATACGTTATATCTATATGTCTGTGTTTATGCTTGCATGAACTGATAAGTGTAATGTTGAAAGTGATGTATGAATTAAATCACCATATATCATATTGATATATGAACGCTGTAAGAAGTTTTTATTCGTCATGCGAGTGTTATATCAATATCTCACTTTTCAATTCAAACTAACAATTCCTGTCGTAATGCTAAAATCTGTACTTCCGAGGAAGTAAAACTGGCAGTTATTCCAGATAATCAATTTCAATCAGTTGTGAACTGGGGCAAAAAATAGCTTGTAAATTTTACCGTTTCTAAAACAAAACTGCGTTTTTAATAACCCTTAGAGAAATATTTCGCTTTGTATCTGGTGTATAGTATTACTAACTCACGAAAAGTGGTAATCTTCTCACCTGTCTGACGGATAGTGTTGTAACTAAATCATTCTCTTATTGAATTCCTGTATAGATGAGTCATCTAATCTCCTTTTACCGAAGAGGTTTTATCCTGTTATTTTATCTGGGAGCTTGTCTAGATATGGACGATCGTGATCTTTCAATTTTCATAAGAGTGTTCCTCTAATAACTGTTCATTTTCAGACTTTATACTGCTCTTGATTTCACCGCTTGGTTTTGCGTTGACATGAAAGTTTCTTTTTCATTACTTTCAGGATCACAGTGGATTTTTTCATCGTTAACATGTTTCCTTCTAACTCATTTTGCATGCGCTAATATGCCATTTCCATTTTTTTATCATAGTGTTCTGTTCTCTTTGCATTATGAATCTTACCACTTGTAGATTAGATTCACTATACTTTTTATACCGCAATTTCTCGTTAGTAACATATGATATAGTCAATGGGGCTCTAATTTGTCTAACGATAAGTGTGGACGGACAGACTTTTTGGTCTTCCAGTATGTCGTATTGTCATAAGCAACAATCAGTGAAGAAAATTTTCTATTTTTTCTTTCATTTGTCGGCATATTTTCACTCAGTTTAAAGTTATTACTAATCCGCATATAGATGCTTTCTCGAGATTGAGGTTCCTTATTTCGGAAAGTGAGAAAGAGGAAAAATTCGAAGATACTTTCCTACGTTTGTTCGAAACTGATATTTTGTTGATAAACAAATTAACTGAGAATACGAAGCAAGATATATTGAACACCATATTCTTCAGGATGAAAACAGTAAGTGAAATAATGGTTCAAGGGCAGAAAGGGCTTTTAAAGAGGTTAATCGCAAATTAACTGTTAAGACGGGTGTAATTTGTCATAGCGATTAAATCAAATGTTAGGTCTACTGCTAAGAAATTTAGTTTACTATGACGAGTCAGACAGTTTTTCACGTCAGCCTCAGTCTTGTACATTTATAAATTTACCATTCGTCTGTGCAATGAATACTGTCGCCATAAATAGACTGATGCTCTTGCGATATATCTCGAGTTTTTTGACAAAATCTAAAGAAGGGTTTCTAATGATATCCAAGTTTACAAATTCCCACCGCCGTGACCTGCTTCCCACTGTCTTTTCTATGAACATTTTAATGGCAATTGTTCTGAGCTAACTACGTTGGTACTAAAACCTCGTTAATACTAAAATCTTTATTAGATCTCATCGTTTTGATGTTAAAGTAACATAATGCAACCGCAAGTTCTATTCTAAGAGTTTCTTTTGGCGAACTTCTCACCCGTGGAACACTCTTACTTTTTTTCGCCTAAGATCAAAAATTTAGATGCAACATCAGTCGCCATGATCTGTCTTTTTCCCCCATCAATCCGTTCTTTTTTTCATTCTATTCCTTTCTCAGTATCACCTGGTTTCTTAGTGGAAATATAGCTTTACTTTAGGTGAAATGGTTATATATATATATATATATATATATATATATATATATATATATATATATATATATATATATATACATATATATATAAATATATATATATATATATTTATATATATTTATATATAAATATATATATATATATATAAATATATATATATATATATCTTTGGAAATTAGTTATTTCCGCGACAAGCATAAATAAAGTGTTCTAAGATCCTTAAATAATTATTTCTAATTTTCTGAAATTTTTTGGTTGTTTAAAAATTCCAGTCCCGCGTTCGTAAAAATCCCCGTTCGAGCGTTTGAAAAATGGTAGAATCAATTATTGTAAATCGCCTGAAGATAGCAAACGTTAAAACCTAAGTCGCGGAAATGACTAATTTCCAAATTATATATATATATATATATATATATATATATATATATGTGTGTGTGTGTGTGTGTGTGTGTGTGTGTGTGTGTGTGTGTGTGTGTTTATTTCGTTAAAAAAGTCCCATAAGAAGATTTTATGAATTCTTCCAGAATTCTTACATGTTTCCTTTTTCCTGAAGTTAAAAATTGTAAAAATTACATAATTATTCATTTTCAAACCGCTTCAATCATATCACCTTCAATTATCTCACCAAAATTCAATATCAGCTACGATCACGCTAACATCGTGCTCACCCTGTTCGAAATATAAAACATACAAACTACTCAACAAACATACATTCTGTTATTTATAAAATAAAGCCAATCCTCAATGTATAGCCGAAAGCCTTTAGATAAACAAAACATTTGGACAATTTTATATATTTTGTATCACCATGAGAAAATATCATTAGAACACATGAAAAATTACAGAAAAAACTTAGTCATAATATCTTGTCTGTCATTTTTAATAAAACCTGCATATATATATATATATATATATATATAGTCATCCGCAGACAAATCTGTTTCACAGGTCATCAGTACGGTTAGACAGCCGAATGCCTTTTACCCAGGATTGAAACCCGACTGAATTCGTGTCAGTCGGCGATTCTACCTCTAAGCTACGGGCGCTCGGTAGAAGCAGACAGACCTTTTTAGCGTGTATATTATCATTATACACGCCCAATAGCTGAGAGTGTTCTAATTCATTGCTGAATGAACGATGCGTAGATGCCAGAGTAGCACTGTTTTTCAAAGTCTCACATTCTTCCAGAGTGCTCAATCAGGGTGATTTTCAATCCAAAATTTCGAAATCTTTGAATCTTTTATATATATATATATATATATATATATATATATGTGTGTGTGTGTGTGCGTGTGTGTGTGTATATATATATATATATATATATATAATTTATAATATGATAATTGAATAAGTTCAAATATAGAGTGGCAGAATGATTAAACAGAAAAAATGTAAAACTTGAACAGATTTAGCTTAAACAGAAAATCTGAAAGTATAAAAATATAGGATTTCATTGACAAACAGAAGTTTCTCTTAGGCAGCTTTCCCATGATTATTTTTATTTTGTTGAAGGCTAAAAGGC
>JBBBDQ010001099.1:1145000-1182500 GCA_037127315.1 Ascarosepion bandense
GGTGTTGCGGGTTTCTGGGACATTCAGTTATTTCTTTCCTTTCTAAAATAGGCATTACTGGCCGTGGTTTGAAAAACGCTTCGCACCGCATTCGAACAACGGTACAGAACGCGTCAAGTTGGATTTAGTCGAGATCAAAACAACAAACAAACAAAATTCGCAAACAACATCACGATCTAATATGCTTAAGTGAGGAGACATTTGTGTGGTCAGCTATAACGTTTTTTGTTTCTTCTTCCTTCACGAGGGCGTTAATAACGGCAAAAGCGTTCAGGAAATTTCATTGCCGATACAAACTGCAAAGAGGAACGATCGTTTTATTTACTTCTTTATGAGAATATACAAGAGGGATAATCAACAAGTCTGTCTTCATACCCTGCCTGGTGGCAAACGCTGCTGGTGGCGCTGGGGTTAGCGATCCCGCCAAAGCCACTGAAACCGTGACATCACCCCTGGTCGGCGGCTGATGAAGACAGGGTATTGCACGTGCTAACACACGTTGTATGTTACAAATTGTGTATTATATTTCGAACACAGTAAATACTTCGTTGCCGTGCTCATCATTGATATTATTAATTGTGTTATCTTCTCAGGTCGGTCTGTATAAAAGACTGTTTTGCACGCAGTATCTATAACCACATCCTAACATCTTCCTAACATCTCTCCTAACATCTTTAACCACATCCTAACAAAAATGCAACTGCTGCTAAAGAATTAAATAACAACCACAATATCTTCATCCAAAGAGCCGATAAATCAAACTCTTATATAATTTTGTATAGTTTTGGTTACCGCACGAAATTACAGCAGTTCGTTTATGACAAATCCAAATTCAAAAGACTAAATAGGAACCCAACTAAAACTCTAAAAATATATGGTAATAAACTAATAACATCTAATAATGACGTTGTAATATCCATGATTAGATTTACAAAATTATTGCAGGTGATGAACCTGGACAATTATACGTTAATGTGAAAATACAAAACATCAATAACCCTTACGACTAATAATTTCTCGGTTTCAAAAAGATGTATACCAATTGTCAAAATCCCTTCTATCCACTAATTATATCATTACGTGAACACTTGAATACTTTCAAATTCTTAAATCTACATCATCAAAACAAAGCAGACTCGCATCAGTTTATGATGAAAATTTATTTACTAATATACCTAACTTATTTACTAATATACCTATTGATACAGTAATTAACTACATATATAAACATAATTCAATCCCAAACCCATCTATCAAATTCCATATTCTCAAAAAGACTTTTACCTGTACCACTAATGTTCTTTTCTACGTCCATCACGGCAATATTTACATACCAACTAATGGTGTAAATATGGGAAATCCGCTTGGTTCGTGCTTCTCTAACTTTTACATGTCCTATGTTCAACACATGGTTTTTAAAAAAGATACCCAGCCGAAAATATATATTCGATATTTAGATGAAATTTTAATTTTAACTGACAACAAAAACAAAACTGCTTATCTTAAAATTATATTCGAAAAAAATTTCAACCTTGTTTTCACATATGTGTTTAACAAAAAAACAAAAATTCAATCTTGGAGGCTTCTGTAGAGTCTAGTAATACACTTTCACTATTTCACTATATAAAAAACCTGCTAGTAAAAATTCTTGCCATCTTAATTTTATTAGTCAATTTTCTTTTAAATATAAAATTGGTGTTCTTAAAAATTTTCTCACGAGAGCGTGCGAGATTTCATCTTCTCGCCTGTTTTTCTTTAAACAATTCCACTATTTGAAACAAACGCTTGTGAACAACGGTTTTCCAAAATTTTCTAAACGTGCAGACAAAAACAATAACATTAATATATTCTACAAAAACCAAATGCGTAGAAATTATACACAGGACGAATCTTCAGTTCGAAATACAGTCCGAAAATACGCAACTCCGACTAACTTAAACGAGAAAATTAAATTATTTAAAATTGCTGACATCATCGTCAAGAATACCTGAAAAATCTAAATTACAGAGAACAAGTGTCGTTTACGAATTTATATGACCTTTCAAGAACTGTGTTCTTGAACAATTCAAATTCGTAAACAATTACATCTGCCACACTACCATACGATTGACAAAAGGATTGACGTTGCACCTTTTAGATCACGGTTCACTCCATTCTTATTTTAATACACACGGAGATCTACCAGACCCTATCCGTGACACTTATTGACAATACATACATGATAACATAATGAACATGCAAAAAATATAAAAAATAATGGAAGCATTATTTATAAAAAACAAAATCCTATATTTAATAATATCAATTATGAACACGGCAGCTGGTTTTCGAAATATAACACACATATACATAGATTCTACATATATTCAGTTACACGTAAAATAAAATCCACCCTTGAAAATGGCTTAAATAAAAATTGAAAGATCTTGGAAGAACAAGACATTTTAAAGATTTCTACATCATTTGAGTTTTGAAAAGAAAATCATAAGAACATATGAAAATTATGTGGAAGCCGTAATGACAATACTATATATGTCATTTCAATGAAACTTGCATAAAAGAATGATTGCTGCCCAAATGAACAATATGTGTGTGTGTGTGTGTGTGTGGGTGTGTGTGTGTGTGTGTGTGTGTGTGTGTGTGTGTGTGTGTGTGTGTGTGTGTGTGTGTGTAAATACAACTTAATCGTCAAGCATGGCGTCATTGTAGCCTTTTTCAAAGTTACAGATTTTCAAAAAGTACCAGGATGTAGAGGGCGTAATTTTGTCTACCACATTGACAAACGTTCGGTTCTTGAAAATGACTTAAACTGTCCAAATTTCAAAACAAATAAAACAAAAGCACAAGTATGATCTCCAATGAGTTTATCAACAATTACAACATCTCATTCGAAAACTATAATAATATAATGGAAATTAACAGAACTTCTCTGTAATTTTAATAAAATTGTGTGTATATATTTATGAATTATATCTACATTGCGACACGGAAATTTCTATGTTTCGTGATAGATTCTTTTAATCAAGCAATGTTTGATGTTGGTTGGACAAAGATTTACATTTAAATACAAGAACCTTCGGTCTGCTGTTTTTGTGTGTGAAAAGATATAAAATTTACATGTATGTTTTTTTTTTACTAATCAGAGCAAAGTAACTTTTTCACTTTACTCCTCCTTTTTCCTTACCTTACGTTTCTCCTTTCTTCTTTTTCCTCCCTAACGGTCAAGATGTCAATCTTCTTTTAACCTAATTTTATCATTTTCCTTTTTTCCACTTTTATTGTTTCTCGCTTAGTTTTATTGTCTTCGATGTGATGTGCCTATTTAGTACCAAGACTGTCCTTTTCGCTTTCTTATCATTTTGGTCTTTTCTTCTAGCAAACAGGATAACTTGTTTATATATATATATATATATATATATATATATATATAAATGAATAAGAGCGAAGAAAATAATTGCAATGTTCAAAACATTAATTAAAACAGTGGTCAATATATAAATAGAGCAATGAATATTAATTATTACTTTAGGACATGTACAAACTACAATTTGTTTCGACATTAAAAAATCAATGTCTCATCAGGTAGTTAATAAATTTAAAATTTCTCTCTCTTAGATGTTGCTATTGTCTCTCCCCTTTCTTCCCTCTATATAATCTCTCACGTTTTTCCTCTTTATTTTTATCTTCACTTTTTCCTCGTTTTGTATCTTTACTTTTCCTCTTTCTTTCCTTTTTCGTTTATAGAAGTATAATTCTTTTTCTAATGCCAAAAGATTTGAACCCAGACACCATGTAACCGATATCAATATCTGTCTACAATTCATTTCCGACCAAAATTGGACATTTCTCTCCCTTTGCCGTTTCCATTGGCTCTTTCCTCTCAATACATTCTCACTTATTTCCTTCTTTACATACTATTTCCTCTGTATCTTTCACTTTTCGCATTCTTTTCCTTTTTTTGATTTATCATCTTATTTTCTAATTTTTTCGACCCTATTTTCCCCACTATTTAAATATCATCTTATCCCGTACAAAAAAAAAATCCAAAAATAAAAAGAAATATTGTTTTTTTAAATATTTTTCTTTTTTAATTTTCTTCAATATAACGTATATTACCATCATTATTAACTGTGATGAGACATTGTTCTTTCAATGTCGAAACAATATGTGTAATTTTGTAGTAGTTTTTAGTTTGTACATCTTCTAAAGTAATAATTAATAATATATATATAATAAGAAGGTGTTCGCGAGATCTCTAAAATTGCAACTACGTTATTAATTATTTTCTTCATGACGTTACATATAACTGAATTATTTTATTAAATCAAGTTAACTTAGATTAACAATTATATTAATCGCTCGACGTGACTGTTGTTGTTAACAAGCTGATGTGACACATCATTTTTGCTATAAGTAAATCTCGCTCTCACTTTTTATTTGGCAAGTTTATTCGGCGATGCATTTGTATTAATATCTTTTGCCAACTCTTCTCCCTTATTACCAAAACAAAATAGTGAAATGCTTTCAGTCGTTTGCTACTTATCATATCTGTGAAGCAATAAAATTCGATCATCCATTTTCCTTTAGTTGAACATTTAACAGACATTGTAGCCTAATTACTTTCGTGTTTGTAAGGCACGTTTTGGCCGGCCGTAGTCTATATTTTCTAAATCGCATGATATTAAATTTGTATTAGATACAAGTGAATCAGGTCTTTTAACTATTGGTAAAAGAGAACTGTTTTTTACTCCCTAGGTAAAGTTTAATCAAATCAACAGTTCTTTTCAATATTCAGTCTCTTGAATAGATCGATATTACTTTCAACTGAGTTCTCAACATCTGAAAATTCTGCAATACTGGTTGACAAGACTTTAGTGAAGATCTCGCTTGGTCTATTACCAATGGGTTCCGTTAGCATATTCATACGATTATGATCGGCATGCCTTTTTCATACACATCTATCCTCTAGTTAAACTCGAAACCTCAGTTGGTCTAACTGTTCTTTCAGAACCCAAGACATCAATGTGGGTTTTGTAAATTTTACCACCTTATCTTCTCCAATATAGAACATTTTTTCATCGGGCTATATATTTGCAGACGTTTTATTATTATCCGCTTGAGTGGTTATTTTTACGGACATATCAGGGCACATTAGATCAAGGCGAGATATTCTCTGTCGGCCCATTAACACAATTGCCGATGACTAACTTTTGTTGATGGTAGAGTCAGGTAATTGCAGGTTAAAATTGGAGGTAATTTACATTCAAGATAAATTAGATTTTGTTATTGCTTGTACTGCACCTAGCAAGTGGGTTTGATTAGGGATGACAAGGCTAACTTCCTACATGTTCCAAGAGGTTTGAGTCTAGGGATTTAGAGAATTGTTCGGTACCGATACCGCTAATAATATTAGATACAATCATACTTGTATTTCAATTTACAGCAAGTATGGCAGTGTTTGTCTTGTCATTGATGAAGAGAGAAATGACACTATAATTGCATCTACAGACATCCACAAATATCAGAATCCATTTGATATTTATTGGGCCTACGTATTCTGTATTTAACCGACACAATATCCGTTCTGACTATCACCTGAGCGAGATATTAAAACCTTTGTCATTTTAAATGATCCTGCCATGTAACGCAATTCCACCCCCAAAACTCCTCAAAGTCCGATATTGAATCAAAACTTTGACTAAATGCGAGGGATTCTATTTGGGAAATAACAGGATGGCCATCATGTCAACCTTTTAAAAGAACGTTTTGGCATTTTGTAGAGATGACCACCCGTGATCATCACAAGAAAAACACCCAGAAGAAAAGCAGTTATTTTTTCTGTATATGTTTTACAAACGGAAGATATTTTTTCTGTGTAATTTATATGCGTATTTTCCATAATACTGGATATATATAATTATGAGAACTAACGACTTTGGGGTGACTTCAGATAAGACTAAAGCTGGCATGAAAATTTGGCTAAGGCAATAGTGCGACGTTCAGATTCCGAGTTGAATTAAAGTAATACATCTGAAACAAGAATAAAACATTTGCATAATATCTCTTACTCTCACTATCTATCTATCTATCTATCTATCTATCTATCTCAGTATGTTCATTATCTATCTATCTATCTATCTATCTCAGTATGTTCATTATCTATCTATCTATCTATCAATCTATCTATCTATCTATCTCAGTATGTTCATTATCTATCTATCTATCTATCTCAGTATGTTCATTATCTATCTATCTATCTATCTATCTATCTATCTATCTATCTCAATATGTTCATTATCTATCTATCTATCTATCTCAGTATGTTCATTATCTATCTATCTATCTATCTATCTATCTATCTATCTATCTCAGTATGTTCATTATCTATCTATCTATCTATCTATTTATCTATCTATCTATTTATCTATCTATCTATCTATCTATCTATCTATCTATCTCAGTATGTTCATTATCTATCTATCTATTTATCTATCTATCTATCTATCTATCTATCTATCTATCTATCTATCTCAATATGTTCATTATCTATCTATCTATCTATCTCAGTATGTTCATTATCTATCTATCTATCTATCTATCTATCTATCTCAGTATGTTCATTATCTATCTATCTATCTATCTATTTATCTATCTATCTATCTAGCTATCTATCTCAGTATGTTCATTATCTATCTATCTATCTATCTATCTATCTATCTATCTATCTATCTATCTATCTATCTATCTATCGAACTAACTAACTAAATAACTCTAAACATTTTTAACAAAACAAATCCTACGCTATCACTGTTTTATGCAACGCAAAAAAGATCTATTTTATGAAAGTGAATTGTGAAGATGATTGTTTTCTAGCAAGGAATCGAGTGTTAAATACCTAGATAGGATGTTGCAGACGATAACAATCAAATCGTAAAAGCGTACTTTCAATAGCTGATTATATAAAAATCCATTTTAAAAATACTCTGCATGCCAATAGATACGCTATACATCTGAGTAAAACCTGAGGCTTCAGGTCCCAAAACATTACGATACGAAAGAACAAATAAAACTGTAATCACTCGAAAAAAAAATGAGTAAAAGGAAATGAAATATAAAAAACAACATGATGTATAGAATCAATAATATATGTACAAGAAAATTCTTAAAAAGTAATGCCTTTTCTTCGTTAATCAGAAGAAATTATATAATAGAAGCAGACAAACAGATTACAATCTACACAAAAGCATTCCAGATATAGACTTTAAGTTCATGTTCTTCCTTATCAATCATAGTATTTATTTTTAATGAATGCAGCTAGAGATGCAACATAGATGCTTCTTAACTGCTTTCATAGTTGAGTTTCTGCTTTAGTAGAATAGAAGACAGTTGCGCGTAAGTATTGCTTAAATGGCAAAAACAGATATGAATATCAGAGCACCAAGTCAGAACTAGAGGGTTGATGATGCAAAGCTATACTCAAGTATTTTGAAAGAGAATTTTGTGTAGGAAAAGGCGAAGAAAAACAAAAGTTTTATTGTCATGGCATATAAACTGTATATGTCGCTATAATTATTGCATGCAATTCACACCAGATCATAAGAGAAGACGTGTAAGAGTACGTCGATGTGTATTAATGATTGCAACGTGAATGTCTTGCTATAACCCTAGATCTATCCAGTACGAATGATTTTAGAGTCACATCTTAACTGGAGACTAGGCTTAAAAAAGCATTGACCAAATCCACGTGGTGTAATGATGCAGATTTGATTGTCTTGCTAGATCGCTAGATCAAGTACAAAAAAAGTGAGTCACATCCACAATGTTGGTTACGCTTAGACAAGAACTGACCGCCGCGACGTGGTATACTGGTTAGTCAGTAGATATTTTACGTGGTATGCTGGTTAGGCAGTAGATATTTTATGTGGTATACTGGTTAGTCAGTAGATATTTTACGTGGTATGCTGGTTAGGCAGTAGATATTTTATGTGGTATACTGGTTAGTCAGTAGATATTTTACGTGGTATGCTGGTTAGGCAGTAGATATTTTATGTGGTATACTGTTTTTTTTAATCATTTCACCCCATTCCACTGCCACTATTGTGTATGGAGTTATATAGGGGAAGGTAAAGAGAAAGAGTGGTGAGATATAGGAAATGTCAGAAGGAAGGTGATAGATGGGTAAGGATACCAAGGATGAGGGTAGGGTAGATGGGAAGAGTGTTTGAAAGAATGGAAGCGAGTTAGTGTGTTAGAAGGTGTCTATTGACCTTACATTTAAACTCCTGGAGATTGTAGCCGTCGGGGAAGCAATCATGTGGAAGGGAATTCCACAGTCGGGAAGTGCGAGAAAAGAAATTGTTGGAGTAGAAATTGTGGTTACATTTTATCGGTTTCACTGTAAAAGGGTGGGATCTAGTTGCTAATCTAGTATCTTGTGCAAATTCGTACCTAGGAGGCAGCAGTGACCTAAGTTCATCGAAGCAGAAGCTGTGAAAGTATTTATAGAAGAGACACAGGAAAGCTACGTCGCGCCGGTGAGAGAGAGACTGCAGCCGGTCTGCCAAGTCAGTATCAATCACATTACAGACTCTCCGTTGTACTTTGTCAAAAAGCCCGAGGAGAATAGCAGGGGCACCCGACCAGATATGGCAACAGTATTCAATGCACGGGTGGATGGTAGATTTATATATGTGCAGGATAGATTCAGACGGAAAAAACTTCTGGGCCATGCACAGAGAACCGACTTTCATAGCAACGGATTTAGCAATGGATTCGATATAGTCATTCCACTTGAGGTCCGCTGAAAATGTGAGGCCAAGGAGGCGTAGTGTTTTACTCTCTGAGAGGCAAGCCTGGTCTATGCTAATGGGAGGTAGGTGCGATTATCTATGATGGTTAATTGATAGCAGTTTTGTTTTAGAAGCATTAAAATTTACAAGCCATTTCTTACCCCAGTCCACTACGGATTGGAGGTCCTTTTCAAGCTCGGCTGCAAGATTAGCTTTGTCGCGCACATCAGATCTTTGATCAAGACGAGAGTAAACTGTGGTGTCATCGGCATACATACCTACTTGGGATCTTATGGTATCAGGGAGATCATTAATGTAGATCCGAAAGAGCGTAGGACCTAGGATAGAGCCTTGAGGGACACCCACGTTCGTATAGTAGTTCTGGGAGGCATGTCTGTTTAATACAACATTCGGTTAGGCAGTAGATATTTTACGTGGTATACTGGTTAGGCAGTAGATATCTTACGTGGTATACTGGTTAGGCAGTAGATATTTTACGTGGTATACTGGTTAGGCAGTAAATATTTTACTAGAAAACTAGACGAAGTATGAAGGAGTAGTCATCCCAACTTAGAAAAGCATTTACCAGCCTAGAAGTGTTCTAATGATTAAAACGTGATTGTCTTGCTAGTTCCATAGATCAAGTATAAATGAGTAATGAGTCATAGCCCCACTGGGAAGCGAGCCTTAGAATGGCATTGACCGCCTCGATGTGGTGTAATTATCTTGCTAGTCCACTAGTTCAAATGTTCATTAATAATGGGTCACATACCCAGTGAAAGCGACGCTTTGAAAAGCATTAACCACCTGGACCTGGTGTAATGAATAGGAAGTATTTATCTTACTATTTTTAAAGATCAAGTACGAATGAGTAGTGAATCATATCTTTACTGCCGATGACGCTTACTAACGCATTGCCTGCCTCGACTTAGAGTACAGATTAGGAAGTGATTGTATTGTTAGTTCCATAGTTCAAGCATGATTGAGTATTGAGTCACATCTCCACTGGGGACGACGCTTAGAAAGACATTGACTGCCTCGACGTGGAGTATGATTAGGAAGTGATTTTCTTGCTAGATATCTAGATGATGTATGAATGAGTAGTGAGTCACATTCGCCACTGCTGCGGCCTCCGATTAGAAAAGGATTAAACGTCTCGACTTTGTGTAATGATTAGGAAATAATCTTGCGCTAGTTCCCTAGTACAAGTATGAATGAGCAGTGAGTTACATCCCTACTGCGGAAAACGCTTTGCAAATCGTTTTTCGCCACGATGTTGTGTAATCATTAGGATACGATTGTCTTGTCAGATTCCTATCTCATGTATGAAAGAGAAGTGAGTCTCATCAAAACTTGGGACAAATCTTAGAAATACACTGACCGCCTCGACTTTGTGTGATGATTGTGACTTGCTAGATCTCTAGATCATGAATAAATGAGAAGTGAACCACCTCCCCACTGGGGGCTACGATTTTTTGAATCATTGACCGTGAAATTATTAGGAATCGATTGCCTTGCTAGATGCCAAGATCATTCATGAATGAGTAATTGGTTACGTCCATACTGACGTTTATTAAAGCATTGACCTAGACGTTGTGTAATGATTAGGAACTTATGGTCTTGCTAGATCCTTAGATCAAGTACGAATAGTTAGTGAGTCACATCGCCTAATGTGTTTTGTCCTTAGACAAGCATTGACCTCCTCGATGTTGTGTAATGATTAGGAACGTATGGTCTTCCTAGATCCTTAGATTATGTACGAATAATTAGTGAGACACATCCCCTAATGTGTTTTATCCTTAGACAAGTATTGACCTCCTCGAGGTTGTGTAATGATTAAGAAGTTATGGTCTTGCTAGATCCTTAGATCAATTCCTAATAATTAGTGAGTCATATCCCTAATGTGTTTTATCCTTAGACTATCATTGACCTCCTCGACATTGTGTAGGGTGTTGCTAGATCCTTAGATCAAGTACGAATAATTAGTGAGTCACATCCCCTAATGTGTTTTATCCTTAGACATATGCACAGTTATATATATATATATATATATATATATATATATATATATATATATTTCTTAAATCTGAGTATAATTTTGAACCTTCTTGATTAAATCACAGTCTTTATATTCCGCTAATTTTTTATACATTTTTGCACACAGTCTCCGTAAATTACCTTAAACACACACACGCGCGCTCGCGAGTCAAGAGTAATTGAGAAAATCAGGGGTTGAATAGAATGTAATGCGGGAAATATAAAATCTTTTGTCATCATTTTCCTGGCAAACCCTATGCTTATAGAAAGAAGGGTTAGAATTAGGGCTAGTGTTGGAGTTAGGGTAACAATAACCCTCTTCCTCTGTCTCTCATGCTCCTTCTTCGTCCACTCTCATCAGTATTCTCATCCTACTCCTGACACACCCCTGTAATCTGTCACTTTTTCTCATAACTTAACTGTTATGTAACACCCTGCTCAACAGTGGCAGTAAAATGCCTACTTGGGGCGACACGATTATAAAAAAGAAAAGAAAACATATAATTTTATTGAAAATGAGACTGTTATGAAATTAAGTTATGAGTGGCATAACATTTTGACATATCTTCAGAATTATTTGAAATTCTTAATCATTTTCCAAAAGAAAGAGGAAAAATTAAAAAATATTAATTAATATTTTCTTTCCAATCGAATGAGTGGGAAAAATAATCGATCCTGACGACTTTATCAAAATCTGACAAATGATTAAACACTCTTTTATAGTTTCATCTTTTGAAAGCTGAGAGTTTTATAGAATGTTCTTTGTAAGGTTTTAACACAAGAAGAAGCATGAATCTTTAGGGCCCTTAGAAAAAAATGTTGATGAATATTAATTAGATTATAAAATATTATATTGGGTAAATGGAGATTAAATATTCACACGTAGGACTTTTGCTAGGGATGTGCTTTTGACAATCATCATTAGAGATCTTTATATTTTATTCTTTCAATTTTAATAAGCATAGTTCAAAACACAACTTGAAAAGGAATTCAAAAGCTACTCTTAATGATAATATAAAAATGGATAATTAGAGAGGCTGCACGGTTGTTTCAAATTGCGTTCACAGGCCGAAGGCATCCGAGTCATCTAACTTTCGTTGCTGTTTATCGTCGCATTGCTGATAGAGGATCTGTCGCACCACAAGCTATGGATCGAGGAAGAGCAAAATCCGCTCGTACGAGAAATACCACAAAGAATACGCTGTCGGATACGATCCAGATATCAACACAAGTCGTACTAGTCATTGTACCGCTCTGATGGTATTTCAAGAGGTATTCCTGTATCTGCATGTTTTTTTCCTTCAGATCACTCAACACGGAGGAACTTTCGCCGATTATTTATTGTACAAAATGCTGTATAGACCAGATCCCAGCTTCAGTTTACGATTAATGTGTGAGCAGGAATTGTAGGTAATTGGATGGTAAGTTGAAATGATCTGCCAGAATGTTTTACAGGATCTGTATTCACGGACTTTATTTTGAACACATTTCCACAACTGCCAGAGGATGTACCCATGCTAATATCTTTGTAATCACCATTAGATTAATCTATCTTTTACTGAATCTTCTGCACTTTCCTCAGATTGATACTGCACACTCTGAATTGTTAGTAATGGAGCTTCCGGTGTGAATGGCAAGGAGTACAGCATGCTGTTTCCAAATTTCTGGATGTTGAATTGCATCAAAGTACACGTTTTCACACAGACAGCGTCCAATTGACATTAACATATTGTGCCAGAGATAAATTCAGAAACAGAAACGCGTATGCGTAAAATTAAATAAATAATTGATAATATGGCGACAATTTACACATCATACTTCACTATGTCTGTATTTTTCTCTCCCCCCCCCTCTCTCTCTCTATGTATATATATAATGATTATATATATATATATATATATATATATAATGAAATAAAAAGTGTGAGAAGCCGTGAACGTTTTCTTTAAAATAGATATTAATTGTTTTGGTATTTATACAAGTTATGGAGTATTAATTGGTCATGATTTGCGCTACATGTGTTTCGAGTCTAAAATCGACTCTCTTCAGGCGAACAAATTCGTTGTTTTACGTTTGGGTTTGAGTCGATTTTAGACTCGAAACACGTGTAGCGCAAATCATGACCAATTAATACACCATAACTTGTATAAATACCAAAACAATAAATATATATTTTAAACAAAACGTTCACGGCTTTTCACACTTTTATTTGTTTTATACTAATTACTCTCGTTGGAACAATCTATTCCTTTATTCGATATATATATATATATATATATATATATATATATATATATATATATACTCAGTTAAGTGCCATGCGTAATACACGCTTTGGGCGATCACATCTCGAAAGAGACATGGCTGACTGAGCAGAAAATTATCCCGCAGTAGGTTGACATATTCTGCGGTAGACTGGTTGCCTGCCAAAGCTTTAGAAGCCAATCTGTCCAGTTATTTAACCCATAACTAGAGGGAAGAGATAGATTAATACCTTTTCCAATGATATTTGTGCGTAAGTGAATGCAAGGAATTCAACTGGATTTGAACTCGTGTCCCCGATTTCTCGTTCCAAGCGATATCTACTGTACCACATACACACATTACCCGCCAAAATTATTAGGCCACCCTAGTTTTTATTAAAGAAATTATGTATCTGATACTATTTTTAGTATCTATTGCTAAATGAAAATAGAATGGTTCTTCTGATATTACTTTGCAAAATTTTACAAAGCAAGGAAGCAAAGATGAACTTGTCTGAATCACCCTAAATTTTCTTCATTCTTTCATTGATGAAACTGCAATATTGGTAATTATTAAATATTTATAAATTCATTTGATGCACATGTTATTGTGCAGTATTAACAAAAGAACCATTCTATTTTCATTTACAATTATTCACTTGGCCATAAATACTAAAAAAAAGGTATGAAATACATTATTTTTTAAACACTGGGGTGGCCTAATAATTATGGCCGATGGTATATATATATATATATATATATATATATATATATATATAATCATTATTTGTCAAAATTTAATTATACAAGTAAAGATTTGTATTAGAAAGTGCTCAATACATGTATAATGTACAGCTTCTAAATATTTAATTTGGAAGTCAGTCGATTACACAAATCCAAAGTAATATCCGGATGTAAACATTTCCGAAAATATATTTGAGGATCATAAAACCCGAATAAAAGTGTTTGGAATTCTTGACAAACTTGTTCCTTATTTTGAAATTTTAGTTATTTAAAACTTCCAATATTGGGTTCTGAAATTCTTGTTGTGCGTTTGACAAAGACGTTGGAAACGCCTGAAGATACCAAAAGGTTGAAACCGGGGTTGCATAATCGACTGATATGCAAATGAATATATATATATATATATATATATTTAGTATATCGAGGCAGCAAGTAATTTTCTAGACATATTCTATATATAGAGACAATGAATGTCTATTATGTTTAATCATGAGCCGTTCTAAACGTCGTATTTTTGCTTTAATTTCAGTTGAAAATGAAGACAAAAATTCTCCAACATTTGGATAATTATTTATTGGTTTTCTTCTAAGCTTTCGGCTCACATGAGCCATCTTCAGAGAGGTAGTTTAAACAGCCAAACAGGAATTACAAGAAATCAACACTGAAATTGTACACATCAAAGAAATTTTACAGTCTTCTACCACAAGTGAAAAATTCAAGGAAATATTGGATTTATTATACAATACAACACAAAAGGAACATGAATCCCATAAACAAGTCATCCAAAAAAAGCTAAACAAATTATATAAAGGAAAAATACTCTTACCAAACATCAATGACAACTTCATTAACCTATCGGATTACCAACTTACTCCAGATGAAATAGAATTCCTTAATCTCGGACCAAATTTTCATGTCGCACAGAAACCTAATTCAATGTTTAAACAAATGGAAATTGAAGCTTTATACCAACAAATACTTCAACTCGAACAGGACAACCATATTACTACACAGGTAGGCTTAAAAGAATTACTCAAAGCTGAATCAATCAAACACCGTTACCATAAAAATCCTAATGATATTATAAATATGCCTCTCATAAAAGCAGCCACACATCTCAAAAATAACAAAAATATTGTTATCCGACGTGCCGATAAAACCAATATTTTTGTTATTTTAAACAGACAGGAATATCACTCAAAATTACAGGCCATTCTCGACGATCACAACAAATTTAAAAAATTAACTTGTAATACCACAACCCAACTTAAAAAACATATTAATAAACTTATTACTGCAAACAATGCTGAAATAGGATCCTATAAACTTCAAAAGATTATAGGTGATTATCAGCCCGGCTACCTTTATGGAAATGTAAAAATCCATAAAAAAGATCATCCCCTCCGACCTATCATTTCTCAAATACCCACACCAATATATAACCTTTCCAAAACACTTAACAAACTAATTACTCCCTATCTTCCTGGAAAATATAGCATTAACTCCACGGACGAATTTTTACAGATTCTCCATTCCGTAAAACCTAATAATCAAATGATTGCATCTTTGGATGTTCAAAACTTATTCACAAATGTTCCCGTCCATGAAACAATTGACATCATTATCCGTGATGTATACAACCATGCTACTCTCCCATCAATCAATATTAAACCCACTATATTAAAAAAACTATTATTAGCATGCACCACACAAGTACCCTTTCACGACCCCTTAGGCAATATTTATACACAAATAGATGGCATTGCGATGGGATCTCCTTTAGGTCCCCTCTTTTCTAATTATTATATGGCAAATCTAGAAAATAAAATAATTAATGACAACAATAAACCCTGTATATATGTAAGATATATAGATGACATCTTTGTTTTAGCTAAGAATATCGATCAAATTAAATATCTTAAAAACAAATTTGAAAGTCACTCCGTCCTCAAATTTACATTAGAACTTAATATTAATAACAAACTCCCATTCCTTGATGTATTCATTGATTCTAGCACAAATAAATTTACTACTTCTCTATATAGGAAACCAACTAGCATAAATTCGTGTCTTCTTAATTATAATAGTGAATGTCCCCAACGATATAAGTTAGCTGTTATAAAAAACTTACTTCAACGCACACAAATGATATCTTCTTCCAAATCTATATTTTATAAAGAATTACACAACATTAAGCAAACACTAGTCAATAATGGATTTCCTAACTCCGTTATTGATCAACAAATTAAAATGTATCTCAACAAACTTAACAATAGCTCTAACAATAATGATAATATTAATAATGGTTTACATCAAAATAAACATAACACTATTAACTTATACTATTGCAACCAAATACATAATAATTATAAACAAGATGAAAAAACTCTCAAAAACATAATACGTAGAAATGTTAAACCAGTGGATAGTAATAATCAAATTAAACTCATTATATATTATAAAAAGTTTAAAACAATTGACCTCATAGTTTATAATAACCCAACAGGCACTAAACTAAATTCTTTACAAAAAACCAATGTAGTGTACCAATTTACATGCCCATTCAGAGATTGCATCTCTGATACTACTCAAAAACCTAGTACATATATTGGTTTTACCACAACCACGCTCTCCCGTAGACTTACATGTCATCTTTCTGATCAGAGTACTATTAAACAACATTTCTCTGAAAAACATAAACATGTAGGTAATATCAGACAGATTTTGGTCAACAATACGGTGATCCTTACTCATACACACAGTAAGAGGAACCTGCAGATATTGGAGGCCATGTACATCAAATCAAAACAACCAACACTCAATAAAATCAACTTTAAAACAGGAAATAACATATTACATTGCATTTGACTAGATGGTTTTGTTGTCATTTCGCGCTATCCCGCGGTGTGACGTCATAAAACCGCATCGCAAACTTAAGAACTGCGTTTATTATTTTTGGTAACTATTGCCGTTGCCAAGCGGAGTTTTATGTCAACACAAAATAAAATCGTCGGTGATGGTGGATTTTATAATATTTCAGTTTAAACTACCTCTCTGAAGATGGCTCATGTGAGCCGAAAGCTTAGAAGAAAACCAATAAATAATTATCCAAATGTTGGAGAATTTTTGTCTTCATTTTCAACTGAAATTAAAGCAAAAATACGACGTTTAGAACGGCTCATGATTAAACATAATAGACATTCATTGTCTCTTATATTTAATAGAATATATATATATATATATATATATATATATATATAGATAGATAGATAGATAGATAGATAGAGAATGGTTTATTGATATGCTGATCACGTGATTAGCAAAGCATATGAATGTGACCATTCTTTTAATTATTCCAATTATGTAGTCAACTTCGTCGACTAAAATAAAAACTGTTACTTAATTTTTATTAATATAATTACAAATCTTAAAGATATATTCTCAAAATTAATCACGTGGATCTTTAACACTATAACCACTAGTCCTGGCTTTGTATTACATGCAAACTTAGCAAATTTAGCACCTCTGTAAATCGTGATTTTGGTCAAAATAAGTCTCTATAATGTCGAATTATTGAAACAGCACCCATAACCTCGAAATAGTAGACATTATACTTCGGTGGCGACACATAATTCAATATCTGCATTGATGCAGGCGTTACAATTACATCGTGTTGTGTGCAACTTGTATGAAAAATCACCGATCTACAAGAATTGAATCGAAGTTTTAGAAGGCAAATTTAAAAACAATCAAAATCTGTAACCTGAGTTATCTTGATCATAGCCGTTGATGGAAGGAAATGTAGGAAGATTGTCAATCGACAATTTACAATTAATATGTGCTCATAAAATGTTTCTATATTGTTTTCAAGCCTAATTCATATAATATAATACTGGCGCAATAACCTTTTTATATAGCATAAACAACAAAAAATTGGTTAAAAGATAAATCAATAATCTCTATCAAACTGATATAAAGCGTGTTTATAAAGATATTTACTTTAGTCTTGTACAAGGCTATAAAATGAATAGTAGGTGTAGTTAAATCTTGACCGAAAATATGTGCAAAACCAACATTTTGAGTTTTATATTCACTCTATCATCTGAAATGGGATTTTGTAACTCGTTTTTTTTTCCCAAAATTAGTTTTATAGAGACAGCAAGAGGAATAATGAAACATATTCAGTGACTGTTTTTGGCGGTTATCATATTAAATCTTGCTTAGGCTACTCACCGTGACGCCTGTTACAAATATTCTTGTCTGGAATCCAACGAGCTTCTTTTTAACTTTTGTTTTTTTTTTTAACTCGGATTTCTTTATTTAATACATTTAGCTTGATTCATTCGTGTTACTGGGGGAGAATATTAAAAAAATAAAGATCGCAAAAGCTGCAAGGGAAAAGAAATTGTGAAGAGCCATGATCGCTGATATATTAAAAGAATATAATACATAAAATTTTAAAAAGTTAGTGTATAATGGGAGGAGTGATAAGCAAAGAAATGCTGCCTAGAGTAGCGAACGATAAGAAATCGAGTATAATCATGATCGCCCAGGTCCTGAACGGACGCAAACATACGATAAGTCAAATCTTGGACTGTGCGATATGCTGAGAGATCAATCGATGCCTAGAGTGCTCAAGAAACGGAGACCTATGAAGTCGTAGCCTCGGAAAGAACATATGGATTCACCTTTTTTCAAGTGGACATGGCAGCCTCGACTGGAATTTGAAATCGGCATGCCGAACCTATTTCTGCATCGCCAACCATTACGCTAAGCACACATCCACAAATACAAATAAATGCAGCAAATAATGCCTACTCATATTTGTCAGCTGAAAGAGAAATTGGTGATCCATGTTCGAACCTTGGCCGAGTTCACTGAATCCGCTTTCGCACATATAACTCTGGAAAAAATTATGAATCTATTTTTCACAACAATGAGAAAAATATCAAGTCGGGTGCGTTTCTTCAGCCTCGATTGGCAGCCAGTCTAGGGGAACAACTCTGAATGAAACAAAAAACGGTTTTTGTGCTAATGGGCTTCAACCTGGATTTCCAATACAACTCATGATAATAACTCGATAAGCAGCCTGTGTCATTCGTGAGGACGGGTCAACCCGTAAAAATACCTAATGACGTAAATTATTCGGTCTGATTTGTTACGCAGCCGGTGGAGTTAGTACGTACTTTAAAAAAAAAAAAAAGGGTTGATCATCTATTTTTTAGCATCTGTAAGTGATAAGCAACTATGTTTGATGTAAGGTAGTTGGCTGTAACGCCTTTGGCATAGTAAGATTAGTACAAGGTTATTTTCATTCGGCTGAAAGTTAACAGATGCAATACGCACGATAATGTGTTATCAGGAGACTATCTCGTAAGATCGAATTGGTGTAGGCGACGAGTTGGCCAAGCATCACACACGTGAAGAAAACCTAGGGAGCATCTCTGTGCAAGCGTAAATGTGTACGCATCCGTATGGTTCTAAGATTTTGAAGAAAATTAATAAGTTGTGTCTAAACAAGTATAAAAGTGAAACAGGTGAAAGTGATGATCTTGAAGTGGGACAGGTGCACTTCTAATAAATCAAATATATTAGGACAAACATAGATTTACTGAACGTTTCTTTTTAATTAAAATCATCTACTTTTCAGAAACGAAGAGAATGACGGTAGTTCTTGGGATAAGAAATTATTTTTTAAAAGACAAGCTGAGAAGAAAAATTTTGAGGGCATAGATAGAAACTAATATTGGCGCAGAGAAAGTGCAATATTAATTCCTGAGATGATTTGGCTTTCTACAAATCGCCTTTACGTTATTGTCATATTTTCTTGGGAAATATACTAGGGTCCATAAATATGCTAGAGTCAATAAAGATAGCATGAATTTATTGCATTCACTTACAGGCAAATACACTTGCAAAAGGTACGAATCCATCTCTTCTCTCTCTAACTAATGGTTAAATAGCAGGAGAGATTAAGTCCTGTAGCCTTGTTTGGTAACCAGTCTACAGCAGATAGTAATAGCAACCTATTTCGAAAAAATCTTCTGCCCAGTCAGCCATGACTCTTTCGAGACATGATCTTCCAACAGTGATCGTCCAACCGTGTATCACGTATAGCACTGAACTGATGACTGAAGCTTGTATCGTTAGTTCAATTAAGACTGAATGGTAATTTCGATTCTCAGTGGGTGCTCAACAAATTCGGAACTGTGCCACATCTGTGTTACGCTTAGTAAATCGCTATATCAAAAGATAACAAAATGGCTGCTAGAGTTACGCGTCCATGCATGAATTTATCCAAACCTCTCATTTTAAACGAGAGTCTGCTACAAAATTAACAGCGCAACTCGCTTACAGATATCAGTTTTTCTTTTGACAAACATACAGTCAGTTGAGTGGCAAACAAGATACACACTTCGACAATCATATCCCGAAAGAGACATGAACGAGTAGACATAATATTTTTCTGCAGTAATTTGCCATTACTTTCTGTGGTAGACTAGCTTCCAACCAAGGCTATAGCGGTCAATCTGTTCTGCTGTTTAACTCATACCGAGAAGGGGGAAAGACAGATTCAAACCTTTTCTAAGGGCATTTGCGCGTAAGTGGATTTAACGAATTCAATTCTCGTTCCAGGCCGATATCCACTGCACCAAAAAGTACATCCATTAGAAGACTAATTTTAGAAAGACTGTTGAACTAGAAACGTTTCAACACTTCTCATATTGAAAGTATTATTCAGACAAGTTGTTAATAAATTAACCTGACGTGTTTTACCATCATCTCGGCATAACCAAAAGACAAAAAATGATTTAAAACGAATCAGGTATTCCGTTCAGCATCGAAAACACTAAAAACCTTAAATTCTATTGTTATGGAAATTTGTTTTCAAACAACTTCTTTGACTTTTGTAATTATTGACAATGTGACATTTGGGCAATATAATCTTTTTCTTTCAGTGTAATTTGCCATACATACAATAATAAATATTTTCAAGGCTTTGTTCATTATAAGACAAACACAAAATGAATAATTCATGTTAAAAATATTATGCAAGTACATTTCAAAACTTGCAAGAGCGCGCTACAAAAAAAACGTGCACCTGTGTTTTATCAACTACGCAAAGGCATTCGACAAACTACGACACTTCGACCTGAGATAGACGCTCATCAGCCGTGACATATTCGGGAAAGACCTTGAAGTAATCAAGAACCTGTATAGGCAGAAATCTGCCTGCATACGGACAGGAAACAAGTTCAGTGGATACAAATAGATAAAAAGGGATGCAAGACAATGATGAGTCTTCTCACCAGATCTATTCACCCTACACAGCGAGACAATTCTGAGAACGCTAGAAACCTGCCTGGACGCAATCGGAACAATATAAGATGCACAAATGAAACAGTGCTGATATCAAATACAGAAAAGAAACTAGAATCCCTCTTACACGAAGTATTTTGTAAGTGCAAAGAAAGGACTTCGAAAAAACTACAGAAAAGCTGAAGGCATAGTAATAAGTAAAAAGCTGGCCAAAATGTCAATTACAAGTTGAGAATACTAAAATCAAACTGGTACGTGATTAACAGAGAACGAATAGTGCGACACGGAGATCCGAAGGGGAATTGGCATGACCAAGGATGCACAACAGAAGCTAAGTAGAGTATTAGAAGTTGGGAAAATTTCACTGGATATAAAGGAATCAGTACTGGATTGTTATGTGATATCAGCAAATGATGGACAATCTAATTGAAGATATAGGAAAGACTTGAAGAAACCGAAATAAGGTTCTACAGAAGGATGCTCAGGATACCATGGACAGCACATCTGAGCAACGACAAAGAGGATGGAGACGAGATGGAAACTGATACTTAATATTAGGAAAAGACAGCTGATGCTTTTTGAATATTTAATGAGGAACGAGGGCTTGGAGAACATGATACTCACATGGTAAATAGATAGCAGGAGAGACAATGGAAATAAACGCATGACATACTTGGGAGACTTTACCAGTTAGATGGTGGAGCGCAGTTTGAGTGGGATAACACGAAAAGGCATATTAGGGGCAACATGTGATAGGCAGATGTGGAAGGCCATGATCACCTATGTCCTGAAGAGACACTGTATGTAAAGGAAGTCTTCCAAACCTGATTTCTGAATTCTATTTCTTACTTACTCTAGAAACCGGACATAATTGTCAGTGCCAGTAAAGAGATTCGCTCGGACAGCATAACGGAAGTAGCAATTCATTATCTGTTGCATATTGTTACACCCTACTTTGTTCGCAATATGAATCAATAAATGTAGTGATATGAACATTAAATCGCTGGATATTTGTAAATCTAGGAACCTTTATCTGCGATTATTAACCTATGAACGTACCGACTCTTATGTAACAGAGATGCAATTTCAAATATACCAAGTTTACATTTTAAAAATAGCATCGTATGTTGAACAAGAGGTTAGGGGAACATGGTAGATTTGTCAAAGTCTTGTATGACAAGTTGGTAACCTTCTGCTGTGTTATCCTGACAAAGTGTGACCAAGTATTGTCATAAAGTAGAACTTAATCTCGTCGATTAATTGGGACAGGTTACATTTTGTTTAACTGAATGTGAATTTCACCTGGTTTCTAGCAATAAACTTCGGCAGGAATGTTCCGGTTAGATTAAAAAAAATTGTAATGGATAATTTCAGTGGCGGACCATCAGAGAATCAACGCTCATTTTTGTTGGTGAAATTTTGGTTTTAGAAAGTGTTTCGCTCCCTCATCAAGATTAAGTCACTGTGCCAATAATTTATAATTGTGATAAAGGATCTATTTCTCATCACAATTTACTATTTGATCAAGGAATAGATCATTCCAATCATCAGATGCAGTATCGAACAGAATTCAAAACGTCTTTGACTTTGATGTAAAAAGTCATGTTAAACCCATTTATCGAGTTTCTTTCCTTACCAAATTTGTTGTGTTGGTTCGATATTATTTATCTGCCACTTTGATGTGGGTTTTCATTTAGTGTTTTCAGATGATTTTCAATTGCACATATACAGCCTCTATCAAAGTCATCTTAAAGACATTCGTAATGTAGAACTTGAGAAACCAACGCTGTAGTATACGATTACAAATAGAAACTTTACACCCAGTTAGGTAAATGTTAGTAGCAGTTCGGGCATAAGTTTGAGCTTAGGCCCAAAATGAAAACGTATCTATTCGTTTTCTCTTTTAATGTTAAAGATTAAGTGTATTTAAAGTTTTAAGTTAAATTCAGAAAGACATTGTTATAAAAATGAACAAAGACACGTTAATCATTAAAATGAGTCACATATTTTTGTGTGTGTTTTTTTTAATCATATCACCCCGAGCAAGGCAGTAACGCCACTGATGTGCAGGAGGCTACATAAGAGTGAAAAGATTGGAAAAGAGAAAGCCTAAAACCACATCCTAAACAGGGAACAAGGGATGAGCCTCTTCACCCGTTCAATAGATGTGGGTGGAGTGTGAACCGGGTGATAGTTTACTCTATCTACTCCAAATAATAATACTTCTACTACTACTGATAATAATAATGATATATTACAGCAGAATAATAATGTTTATTTTCTCTACATTTAGTGTATGTAAGTTGCTCTTTCAGATGTTAAAGAATCACCTTGTGATGCGAACGCAAGACATAACGATAATCAAGAACTATATTATTGTTAAGATTTCGATTCTCTTCGGATGTTCAACTGATTCCCTATCGTACCTAACCATAGTAAATATGTAAATTGTTTAAACAAATTAGTTTTCGGTCGGTATTTATTCCACCAAGATCAGTCTGTTGGTCGTTGCCAATGGGCGAATTTTGAATCGTTTCAAAAGATAGGTTGTTAGCTGCTGGTTTTACGAACAGGCTTTTCAAAAATACATGTCTGGGGAAACACACACATAATATTTCATTATCTTCTGACTTGACTTTAAAATAGGTATCATAAAGACCTGAAGCAGACTAACACCACGTTTAATTTCGTTGTTTTTCATTTTTTTTTACTTTTTTTTTTTACTTTTTTCAGCGTAGTCCTATCGATTGTTACCTAAACTTTCCGGTTATTAAAAGAAAATTTTGAAAAATTAAAATATGTAAACAAATTTGGCGGGGATGGGGGTCAGTTTCTCATACAACGTAAAAGTAAATAGATCCTCCATTTTCAATCCACTCGCGTTGGGGTAGCTTTGTTTATGTTAATTTCGTTGTTTTTCTTTTTTTTTTTTTACTTTTTTCAGCGCAGTTCTATCGATTGTTATTTAAACAATCCGATTATCAAAAGAGATTTGTTAAAAATTACAATATTTAAAGAAATTTGTAGAGGGGGTCAGTTAACGTTAAAGTAAATCGATCCCCCATTTTCAGCCCACTCTAAGGTTGTCTGAGAAACTGGTTCCCCCACAAAAAAAAAAAATGTTTAAATATTGAAATATTTGCAATTTTTTTCTGTCATTCGTAAAGTTTAAGGTGTAAAAGATAATATTGCACTGTAAAAAGTCCCCAAAAATTGATAATGAACAAATTTACAGTTGGCGGTAATGTCGTAGTGGAGGCTTGATTTACTATAAGGTTGTATGAGAAACTGATCCCCACCCCTAGAAAATGTTTATATAGTGAAATTTTTTAAACTTTTTTTGTCAATCGTAAAGCTAAAGTGGGTAATCGATAGGACTGCGCTGAAAAAAGTAAAAAAGAAATTAAAAACAACAAAATTAAACGTGGTTGTAGTCTGCTTGAGGTCTTCCAATTATTCCTAACAAGAAAGTCTCAATCATGAAAACCAGTTGGATGGTTAAATTGTTTCTTCTGTTGCCAAAATTTACTTCAGTGAGAAGCTCATCAGAACACCTGAACAATTAAGGTAAAACATAATTAACATGACCACCTTGCTACTTTAAAAAGCAGAGGTTAATTTGAATCTTTTAAAAATTTATTAGTTAATTAAAAGAGAAATAAATATTTGTTAATCAAATGAGTGTCTGTGAAATAACAATGAAATTGATACATAAAAATGTTATAAGTAAAATATAATGATGTCGGGGAAATAAAAAGAGTTATGGTAATAAAACAAACCTATTATATATAAAGGAAATATTGAATATAATATAAATTTTATATAAAGGAATAAGTAGAAGGCACGGATTGGTAGGCTCAACATTTACAAGCACATGAAGAGAATCACTGCAATCAAACTGAGAAATTTATGTGCAAACGAAAAGACTACACAATAGCATCAATTGAGAAAGCGAAACATTAAAGTGGCTTAAAAGAAACGACGGAATTTTTCCAGAAAAATGATAGCAGAAAGAACGCATAGTAGTCTGAAGACTGAAATGGTGTTGGGGAATCACAGCTGTGAGGTGGTGTTGGGTCTTCGTGGTGGCGGTATTGCTGGGCAGTCACCAGTGGAATCCCTGGTGAGGTAGGCCCCGAAACGGAATATATATTTTCACCTGATGACACTAAGAACATTTTGTTTCCCGGTACGCGGAATATTCTATTGCCAACATTTACAGCAGGAAGCACTTCTTAAATTACACACACACACACACACACACACACACACACACACACACACACACACACACACACACATATATATGTGTGTGTGTTTCAAGCGTTTCACAGAAGCAGTAGTCTTCAGACTCAGTCGTTGTCCTATTTATTTGAAGTTACCATGGCTTAGTAGAAAATGTCAGTTAATAACGGACAAAGTTTCGTCGTGTTGTTTTCAGTTAAGTTGCGTACTGTGTTTCAGACTCGAACTGTGTTTTCTTCTTTCACTAAAGATAGGTTGTTCTAGTTTCGTAAAAATACAATTGTATACAAGTTCAAATGCCGATGCGATGCGGTATACATACGACGTACCAATCCGAGGATGGAATCACGAGTAACGCCGTACGTTCTCGCAAATGTACGTTCGGTTAGTCCAAGACGGACTTTAAGAACCACTCAAGCTGTTCATGACACGGCCATCGGACAACATCTGCTCAACAATCATGACTTTGCCTCTCGGTATGAAGACACATGGTTCTCTGTTCAGGACAACGCTCGTTTGGCTTATCATCTACATGTTTTGGAGGCTGTGTACCTAAAACTCTACCAGCCCAGTAAGTGCAGACAAAAGGGACATTTTATACGGAAGTAAATGAATTAAATTTAAGCAAAATAAAAACTCTTTAGTCCGTCAACACACGACAAAGAGCAGCTGGAGTCGATGCGTAAGTTTCACGTTTTTTGCGATCTTCAGGTAATTATAGAGAGGGAGATAGATAACGAGAGTGAGAGAAAGAGAGAGAGAGAGAGCAAGAGAGAGAAGGATGTGCCATAATTGTTACTTTTATGCCTTTTTAAAAAAATTATGTCATTTTTAAATTTCTGTCAACCTTTATATTAACTGGCGTCGTAAGTAAATTTCAAAATGATTTCTCATTTCCCAAAGCGTATTTGAAACAAGTTATGGTAAAAGCAAATCTTATAAGTTTTAAGATATACTGTGTAAGTTATTCACTCTAGGATAGAATTTTCTCGGTGCTTCAATAAGAGAGTGAGCATTGAATGCTCAAGGTAAAGTTTGAATCAAAAGTTCTAAAATGATCCAGGAAATCTAGCCGTTTGTTTAAAACGACCGTGACTTTTTCCAATAGCGTGTGAAACTAGTGAGATAAAAATAAATCTCGAAATTTCTATCCAAATCGGTGTCATTAAATTTTTTTTAGTATTTATCTGCATTCACATCAGCAATTCAATTGTGATGTTAAACATCTCAGTCTAGAGCTTTGTTTTTCGACCCTTTATTTCAGGATGAACTTGTAGAAAAACTATACTTTTGGGGGGCACTTAAAAGTTTTCATGAGAAAAATTAGTCATGAAATTCGTAAATGTGAAATTTTGGATTAGCATTCCAAAGAAGATTAATAATACATTAATCTCGTTATATGGAAACTTAATGAAGCTAAGATGTTGTTTGCTGCCAGAATGAAGCAACGCATAGCATGCTCTAAATTCGACTCTAAAGATTACTGGCGACTCTGTAAAAGAGTACTTAACATGAGCAAGTTCACAATACCCCCGCTAATCAACAAATTTGAGGTCCTCACCTTCCAGCAGATAAGGCTGAATGCTTTGCCCGCAGATTCTCGAACAATTCGAGTCTAGACTCATCTGGAGTTTTTACACCCGACTTCTCACCTAGAACCGAGGCACAACTGAATGATGTCCACATTACACCTTCGCTTGTCTGTAAGATAATCTTAAAACTTGACCCTCACAAAGCGAGCGTTGGTGACGGAATCCCAACCATAGTCTTAAAGAAATGTGCCCCTGAACTCTCCTCTGTCCTTTCTAAGCTCTACAACATCTGCCTATTTGCTTCCTGCTTTCCTGCCTGTTGGAAATCTTCCTCTGTAGTTCCTATATTTAAAAACACTGGAGAACCCTCTCACCCTGCAAATTACCTCCCTATCAGCCTTCTTCCGATCTTTGGCAAAGTGTTCGAAGCCAAGATCAACGCCGAGGTCGTTCAGCATCTCACAGCACACAGGCTCCTCTCGGACAAGCAATATGGTTTCCGCTTCACCAGGTCTACTGCTGATATGCTAACGACCATCACCGAGTACATATACCAGGCGCTCGACAGGAATGGCGAAGCCCAAACCGCTGCATTGGATATATCTAAGGCGTTCGACAGAGTTTGGCATGTTGGCCTTCTATGTAAACTGCGGAGCTATGGTATAACTGGACATTTGTTTGAACTAATCTAGTCATTCCTCTCTAACCGCACAATGAAGGTGGCATTAAACGGACATGCCTCTCAGAACTACCATACAAACGCAGGTATCCCCCAAGGCTCCATCTTAGGTCCTACACTCTTCCTGATATACATTAATGATCTCCCTTATTCCATAAGAGCCCAAATAGGTTTGTACGCCGATGACACCACAGTTTACTCTCGCCTCCTACAAAAATCTGGTGTAGGCGTCAAAGCTAACCTCGCAGCCGAGATTGAAAAAGACCTCCAATCCATATTGGACTGGGGTAAGAAGTGGCTAGTAAATTTTAATGCTTCTAAAACGAAGCTACTCTCAATTAACCATCATCGACAATCTCACCTACCTCCCATTATCATGAACCAGGCTTGCCTCCCAGAGAGTAAAACACTACGCCTCCTTGGTCTCACACTTTCAGCGGACCTCAAATGGAATGACTATATCGAATCCATTGCTAAATCTGCTGCTATGAAAGTCGGTTATCTGTGTAGGGTCCGGAAGTTTTTTCCGTCTAAATCTATCCTGCACATTTATAAATCTACCATCCGCCCGTGCATTGAATACTGCTGCCATATCTGGTCGGGTGCCCATGCTGTTCTCCTCGGGCTTCTCGATAAGGTTCAGAAGAGGGTCTGTAATGTGATAGATACCGACTTGGCAGACCGCCTGCAGTCTCTCTCCCACCGGCGCGACGTGGCTTCCCTGTGTCTCTTCTATAAATACTTTCACAGCTTCTGCTCCGATGAACTTAGATCACTGGTGCCCCCTAAATACGAATTTGCACGAGATACTAGATTAGCAACTAGATCCCACCCTTTTACAGTGAAAACGATAAAATGCAACCGCAATTTCTACTCCAACAGTTTCTTTTCTCGCACTTCCCGACTGTGGAATTCTCTTCCAAACTATTGCTTCCCCGACGGCTACAATCCCCAGGAGTTTAAATGTAAGGTCAATAGACACCTCCTAACACACTAACCTGCTCCCATTCTATCAAACACTCTTGCCATCTGCCCAAACCTCATCCTCGGTATCCTTACTCATCTGTCACCTTCCTCCTGACATTCCCTATGTCTAACCACTCCGTCTCTTTACCTTCCCCTATGTAGCCCCATGCGCAATAGTGGCAGTGGAATGCCTTGCTTGGGGTGAGATGATTAAAAAAAAAAACATTTTTTAAAGTTATTTATAGAAAACCTGCTATATATTTAGGGGGGCTGACAATTTATAAATTTAAATCTCTTAAGAAGGACAGAAGTGAAATTATTATTATTAACTTTTTTAATCGTTTCACCACAAGCAAGGCGGTAACGCCACTGATGTGCAGGGGGATACATAAGAGAAAAAGATTAGATAGTAGAGTAAAGAGAAAGTCGAACTATTTACAAGGGATGTTAGAGAAAGGAGTAAGAGAAGGATGGGAATACAGGTGTGATGACAGTTGCAAAAGTAGAGAGAAAGGAAAAGATATACAGAGTGATGGAGAAAGAACTAGAGTTAAGTGGTTAAGAGATGGGTATTGACATTGTATTTAAATTCCTGGAGGTTGTAGCCGTCAGGAAAGCAAGAATATGGAAGCGAGTGCCACAGGCGGGAGTGTTATTCAATCTTTGTTAAAATTTAATGAATTTAGCAAACAGTTTAAAATATCAAATAAGAAAACTTTGTGCTTTGTATTTCTAGCTTTTTAAAAATAAAAGATGTTTAAATGTAAAAATAATTAATCTTTCACTTTTTCTGTTCTCTTGGGACTATACTTGGCTTCATTTCAGAGTACGCTAGTGCCATCCGGGAGAACCAACTGAGAACAAACTGATTTAGTGATACACTGAAAAATACTAAAATAAGTTTTGTAATACAGACGTTGGCAATAATTACACACGTCTTATACGTTGATGAAAAATGCTACATATATTGTCATTCTGCCTTTGCGTCTGAATTATTTTCTTTAGATTTTCAATGACGTGGATTTGGATTGACGTTAATCATATCCTGAGGAAATTCAAAAACAAAAGTCCTCACTGAATCAGAAACACAATGTCGTTCACTGTTACGAACCGTCGTAATCAAGGAATACCCTGTACACTCGCATTTCCTTGCATGTTGAATCTTGTTTTTCGTGATGTTGTTTTCCACTGTGAGGCTTATATTTACTATATATGAAGGTTTTTTATCTATTCTTTAGGCATTCATCTCTTGTAGACGTTTATATATATATATATATATATATATATATATATATATATATATATATATATATATTGCAACAGATTTTGTTTTAGTAGCGTGTCTTCTGTATGGATGAACATATGCAATTGTTCTGTTCAGTTTCCAAGTAACTGACTGAAGTAACTGCGGCATATACTTTCATGTGAGATGTAAAACGTATGTTAGTTTGAAGAAATTTGAAAATTATGGCATAAATGGACGTGTGGGATTTGACAAATCTGCTTAAGAAACCATGATGAAAAAATTTAAGAAGTATTTTTAGCATAAAACTTAAAACTTCATTTAAATCAAAGTGACGCTGACAAGCATTTACGGAACGGGTTATTTCTATATCATTTACGAAGACAGTCATGTCTCTCCATATTTTTCTTGTCTATAATTTTGTATTCGAAAGATTTGTTGGGAATGATAATGGATTGGTTTCTCGTTGATTTTACATAGTTTTCTTTCTCTTAGATTGGTTGTCATCCAGCACTAAACAGACCAGTATATCCGGGACTGAAGAAAACGGTGTCGTGCTTTTCTAAGGGTATTTATACGAAATATTATACCGGAATTTGAACCCGGCTCTCCCTACCTACATTTCGCATTATTATTCATTAAATTACCTGCACAGACATGGATCAATATTAGATTGCAAAAGTGTGCTAATTTTTGACAGGCAGTCTGATGTTTATTCAGTTAGTTAGTCAATTAAGGGCCATAGGAGATACACGCTTGGGCGATTATGTCTTGAAAGAGACATGACAAACTGAACAAATAATTATCCCAGAGTAGGTTACCATTACTTTCTGTGGTAGAAATAGTCAATAAGCATAGAAACGGATAAGTGATATAATTAGGATCCGCTGATATGAACATCTCATTTATATCACTTATCCGTTTCTATGCTTATTGACTATTTCATATCAGCGGATCCTAATTATATCACTTATCCGTTTCTATGTTTATTGACTATTTCATATCAGCTAATACTCAGGACAATTTCGCTAGAAACTAGAAAGAGAGTACTGGATTGCTACACTGCTGTCCGTTCTTCAATATGGCAGTGAATGCTGGACAATACCATCAAAGATTATGCAAAAACTTGAAGCATCAGAAATGTGGTTCTACAGAAGGATGCTGCGAATATCATGGATCGAGCATGTGAGCAAGGATGAGGTTTTGGAAATCATGGAAACAAAAAAGAAATTAATACTTAGCATCAGGAAGAGAGAGCTGAAATTCCTGGGACACGCAATGAAGAAGAACGGCTGCGAGAATCTGATACTAACAGGCCAGATTAAGGGGAAAAGAGACAGGGGAAAGAAACGGATAACATATTTGAATGACCTAACCAGGTGAATGTCGATTCGAGGATTGTATGGTGTAACAGGAGAAGGCGTGCTCAGAGTCACCAGGGATAGGGAAACGTGGAAGACCATGATCGCCTACGTCCTAAAGGGCCAAGGCACATAGAAGAAGAAGAATATGAAATAGTTAATAAGCATACAGAATAAAACGTGATATAAATGTGGTCTGCTGGTAAATAGTCAAACGTGGAAAACATAAAGAAAACCATCAACCAAATTTTTAGTTCGAAAATTCCGAAATATTTACTAAATAAGTAGACAAATTTTCAAAGAATACCCTGAGGGTAAAATTTCGAAACATTTTTAGTATATCAACAGAGATAAACATGCTTATCGAAATAGTAAGTAAAATAATAATGATGCTTCCTCGTCTCTGATATTTCAACATAAAAACCCATTAACTGAGTTCTGTCCGCACAAATACCACTTTTTTCTTTGGCACGAGTTTAATCAACCGTTATAAAACAGAGGGCAGAAAATATGGTAAAAAATCTGAAGACGCATTTGAATAGAAAAGCAAAGTATTAAGAAACAGAAAACATTCGTTAGAAACGAAGAAAATGGTAAGGAAATGCTGCGTACTATCAATTCTCTTATATAGAAATGAATACTGGACGATTTGCTCAGAGATAAAGAAGTGACTTGAGGCAAGATAACTGCGCTTTTATAGTAGAACGCTGACATTAACATAACCTGACATTTGAAGAACGACGACGTTTTAAGTAAAATGGAACCAAAAAGAAAAGCGCACTTATAAACAGATAGAGCCTTGACATTTCTATGACACTTAATTAGAAAAGAGGCTTTGGATAAGTTAACACTGTCCGAAAATATTTAAAATAAAGAGACACGCAGACATAGCAGATTAACGGATAGTAGAAAAAGTAGAGAAAAAGATGGTGAAAACACCAAACTTAGCTGAAAAGATAAGAAATTGTGGAGAGCCATGATCATCTACATCCTAAAGAGACGCGGTAGATTGAAGAAAAAGCGTATAAGTCGTGTAAATATGAAAACATTTAGGACGTGAACGCGTCAAGTGCTAATACTCTAGACGAGCATAATTCATGACAACGTCACAACAAGAAAACTGATCGTTCATGATTGTTTCTAGAAAAGATGACGGAAACTATGACACAGTAAACCGGAAACGCATAAGAATAGCAAAAAAATATCGTCCACGAGCTAAGCAAAGTATTCAAAATTCCATTGTTGAACAGCAGTGGAATATTTGTTATTCCATATAGCAGTGATTAATTTCTTCACATGCGAAAAGAAATATGAAGCGATAGGAATGTGTTGTTACGGAGACATGATAAAAATATCACGGACTGTATTTATGAGCATTGAGGAAGTTAAAGAACAAGAGAAGCAGGTGAATATACTTGCAATACGAGAAACAGTTTAAATTTCTTCTACAGCTGGTGAAGAAAGACGGCGAAGAGAATCTGACAATTAAAGAAAATATTAGAGGCATAGAATGGATTTTGTGATCGTATGGCAGAAATGAAAAGAGGGATGGTAAAGAGTTAAACGTTATTACCCATTTCATGATGGAATCAGTAATATGAAAAAAGAATGGCGCGTCTTAGCGATTATTTCTTTTCAGTTTTCAGTTCGAACTTATTGCTCGTAGTTATCTTTTAAAAAGAAGATGATAAGGCCAAGGTCATCTCTACTATTTAACCTATAGTTACTGATCGAAAAAGATGATGCATTTTTGGTATTCCCAAGAGAATAATGCTATGGAACACAGACTACATGAGCAGGAAATTGGAGACTACTTGCCGATTATATTACGTTCTTCTTGGCCAATGTGTATCCATGCCTAACACCAAAAAATCTCGCATTTATCATTAATAACAACAAACAAAACAAAAGCAAACGAGAAACAATATATCAAGTTTTCCCCTAAATGATTGCTACAAGAAATCATCCAGAAAATGTAATTGTTACTAAAAGACAGTTGCTGAAATATAAACAAACTACCGAAGGGAAAAAGTTAGCACATAAAATTAACTTTGTTTCCTATCTAACACATGCTCGGTTGGGGGAAATGAGAAAAAATCTAATTTCACTAATTTTTCCAAATAGAAGCACCTGTTTACATTTAAAATGATGAATTTTGTCTTTTGTTGTCACCTGAACACCAAAAAACTAACATCGTTGGGAAATATGTGTTTCCAAAACACAATAAGTTAACTCTACCATTTTTCACAGAGGAAATGTGAACGAAATATGAAGTTCATAATCTGGCACAGATATGAATGTAAGTAGAGATACCAGTTAATAGAATAAAACAACTGGTTGGGTTATTTCATGCCAAACTCTAAATATGGAAATTTAAAATTATAATTAATTAAAAAAAACTACATTGAGACTAAGTTGTCTTCATTTTACTATAAAATGAATTGTCATTTTGTTATGAAAAAATGTGTTGCTTATATATAAGAATATATATATATATATATATATATATAAATGTAAACTTATCGCTATACTCGTTTTGAAAAACCCGCCGAGTATATTGGCAAGAGGAAAAATGGTAATAAAAAAAAGAAAGAGCAAATTACGAAGCCCAAAGAAAAAACAACGAGACGAGTAACCTGAAACAAAAAGCGCTCAATACACAAGTAGAGCCAACAAGAATGTAACTAACCTAAAGAGCCAAAGAACTTACCAAGGTTTCACCTAAAGGGATCTTCAGGGAAGGAACCAACCTTCCCTGAAGATTTGGTTAGATGAAACCTTGGTAGGTTCGTTGGCATTTTAGGTTAGTTACTTTCTTTCTTTCTGTCTCTCTCTCTCTCTCTCTCTCTATATATATATATATATATATATATATATATATATTATATATATATATTTATTTATTTATATCTATATACATATATGTATACATATATATGGGGGGCGTGTGTGTGTGTTTTTTTCTAAACATATATTGTTAAATATAACAGTCAATGAATGTCTATTATGCTTAATCATGAGCCGTTCTAAACATCGTATTTTGGCTTTAATTTCAGGTGAAAATAAAGACAAAAATTGTACAACATTTTCATAATTTTTTATGCTGGTTCTAAACTTTCAGCCTACAAACGTGAAAAATTCTATTTCACAAACCCAGTCACTATTAAATATTGCACTTTATCCGTTAAAGCAACGTTCCGATTCAATCTATAATTTCAAACTCGCAACCTGATTATTAAGAATTAAACATTCCGGATTTTCTTACAAATGACTGCTGTTTGTTTAAATCTATGCACGAGCAATCAGCTTTTCTTGTAATTACACAAATATATACTATTAACATTCAGTAACATAAAACCTTAGTATTAGTTTTATATATCTATGAAATAGAAGAAGGTTAAAATGAGAATCTTTATATATTCAAACATGTTTCATTGAATAAAATAAACATAGTGTTTACTTATTTTCATACTGATCTTTTCCAGTTGTCTAATGAATTCTTGAGCTTAAGATGACTTTACTCAAGGAAGGCACCGTAGTGTGCTATATTTTTACCCCATGTACTTCCGATCTTAGGTCATATGCAGGGGTAAATTACAAATGTGCTGTTGTAACTGCAACAAAAACTTTATTACTTTGCTGTAGTGATTTTTAAAAAACACGTGCAAACGAACTCTGTTATAGTTATTTTAGAATTGTTGCATTTATTTTACAAACCAAGCGTTTCAGTTTAATGGAACTGACCTGGGATTAGTAGAAATGAAAGATGGCATTTGTATATCAATGTTATATACACTTTAAGAAGTTGTTGCTATATTTGTAAATAATTTTTTTTTATGTTCGTTTGTTGATTTTGATATAGAAGGGCTTGAGAATTTGAAGAATTTTTTCACTATGGTGTATTGTATTGATGTTTTCAACAAGCATTTCCTTCTGTTGTGAAAGTTGACAGTAACATATGACTTTGTGCAAAATATCTTGTATCTGAAAAAGCCAAAGTTACATTAATATATATATATATATATATATATATATATATATAATTCTGAAATTATAACATGGATAAGTTACAATATCACTACAAAATAGCTATTTTGTTTTGACACTTCTTGTGTCTTGTCAAGGGACGTGATTTATTTTAAATTATTTTAAAATTTATTTTACATTTAAAATACACCACATCACTTGACAAGACACAAGAAGTGTCGAAACAAAATAGCTACTTTTGGAGTGATATTCTAACATATCCATGTTATAATTTCTGAATAAATATTATTAGCTCTACTTTGTATTGAGCACTTTTTTAAAAATAGTGTTTCTTTGGACAAGGAATATTATTCCACCCATACTTGGATATATATATATATATATATATATATATATATATATATATATATATATATATAATGCTTTTTAACAGTTTTTGACAGTTCTAGTTAACGAAGCGATTTGTTATTGGAAATAATTTCGTCCTGTTCTGGAAACCATACTATAGCATACATTTCTTCACTGTTGCATGATTTGGCTTTTTTAACATATTTTTTACGTCAAGTGTGAGTTTCCGCCATTTTTTTATAACTTACGTACGTAGTTCGCCAGTTTGCTGCTATTTTTAAGTTTTTCTAATTTGAATGTGGAGTTGTGAATACTTCATCGTGTTATAAAATGTATCCAAAGTATATTAGTGTATCCTAAATATATTTTATCGTTTTTATTTCTGCTCTGTAGATAACTCCTTGGGTTTTACAAGCTTTTTCAAGCGCACATTTGTTTGTCTCGCTGCAGTTAATTTTTCATTAAAGATATTCTGCCATAGAGTCTTTTTAAATGTTTAGTATTTTGTCTCTTTATGTGATTTTTAAATCAAAAGTACAGCTGAAAATTAATTGAACTTTATTTATGTTAAATACATTATGAAAATCGGAGCTGAAGTTGTTCAAAAACATTTTCCATATTCTGAACTTAACTTCTAAATTAAAAAGCTGTTTAAACAAAATGACATTTCATTATCTCGTATTATTCATTTTGGTTTTTTACAGAATATTTTTGCAAAGCTATTAAATGCTATTTAAATTTCGGGCGGTTTGTTTCCTTGTGAGATTTTCTAAATTACTAGTACAGCTATAACTTAGCTTGATTGTATTCCTATTGAAAATTTTGTTTAGTTTTAAGCTTTTTAGAAAGTGTTTATCTATTAGTTTAAAAATATTCGTTATATTTTGGTTTTTACCTCTAAGTTAAATGGTGGGTTGAACCAAATAATGTTTCGTTTTCTATCATCGTTCTTTGTTGTTCTGTTTGTCAAAGCAAAAGTACATGACTTAAATGGTCAAAACAAAATATATTTATGATCAACCAAAGACAAATTTAAGACTAGGTGGTTCAATTACAGGTCTACATTTAAAATAGAAAACTTAAAATATTGTACAAAATTGGCTAGGCATATGTGGAAATTGAAATAAAAATATGGAAAAGATCGAGACATAACGTTGAGCATAACAGCCAAGCCTTACGACGGTGGCAAAATATGTAAACTGTGCCAGGAGAAAAGTGATTATGCTATTCCCAAACAAAAATGAATTATTGAATGAAAGAACAGAAATTATAACTAAGTGTAATCATACCAAAAAATACCTATTACATACAACATGGATGAAAACGTTATAATTTCTTGTCCATTTAAAAATTGTGCGTTCAAAAAAATTCCCTTTTACGTGAGCATTCAAAAAACAACGTTACATGAGCGTTCTTAAAAAAACGGTAAACGGTAAAATTATTGCAAATCACCTGAAGACTCCACATGGTAGAAACATGGGTCGCGTAATAACTCGTTTACAAATAAAGAATATTCAAAAGTTCTACGAAATAATTGTATTGAACACTTTTTAATACAAATGTGTATTGGTCTAATTTTATTATGACCAAAAACTAGGTAATTAAACAATATATACATATACGGTTAAATATAAGATACAATGAATGTCTATTATGTTTAGTCATGTGCCGTTCTAAACATCGTATTTTGGCTTTAATTTCAGTTGAAAATAGACAAAAATTCTTTAACATTTGGATAATTATTTATTAAGTTGTTTCTAAGCTTTCGGCTCACATGAGCCATCTTCAGAGAGGTTACAATGACGTTAACACAAAAACATTGACCATCAGCGACGATTTTATCTTGTGTTGACATAAAACTCCGCTAAGCAACGGCAACAGTTACCAAAAATAGCAAACGCAGTTCGCAAATTTGCAATACGGTTCTATGACGTCACACCGCGTGATAACTGAAAATTATAACAGAACAATATATTCAAATACAATGTAATGTGTTATGACCAGAT
>JBBBDQ010001099.1:1190000-1195000 GCA_037127315.1 Ascarosepion bandense
GTTAATATATATATATATATATATATATATAATCAAGAAAAGAACGTCTATTGAACAGGTGAAGAGGCTCATCCCTTGTTTCCTGTTTAGGATGTGGTTTCCGGCTTTCTCTTTTCCAATCTTTTCACTCCTATGTTGCCCCCTGCACATCAGTGCCGTTACCAACTTACTCGCGGTGATATGATTAAAAAAAAACATGGCTAGTTCAGGCGTAAGCACTCTGGCTCAATCGAACATCATTTTTAACAATTCGTACACTTTATCTGTAGCAAAAAATCTTCTTTGCGCATGCAAAAGAAAAATAAATAAATAAAAGAAAAGAAAAGAAAAGAAATAAAAAGAAATAAAAGTAATGACCTTAATCGCAGTTATTTTGCAGACATCCTCAATGAAACATGTGTATAAGTGTAGTAGTTAACTAAATCCCCAATTACATATATATATATATATATATATATATATATATATATACATGATATATATATATATACATATACATATGTGTGTGTGTGTATGCATGTGTGTAATTGAGAGAGTTTGTTATGGGTAAAAGTAAGGGGATAAATACTAGTTACATTGTCTTAAGCCAGAAAAAGAGAAACAGTAGAGAAGATGTTGAAGATAGGGTAAAAGGGAGGTGGGAGTCAAGAAAATATAAATGGTTCTTGACATTGCACTTGAGCCACTGAAGTTTGTAGTTATCAGAGAAGAAATAATCGGAACAGGTAGGAAATGCGAAGAATTAAACTGCTACAAAAGAAGTGACTGTTACATTTGCCTATTTTGACGGTAATAGAGTGAGACCTACTTGCACGAGTAAATTCATGTGGGCAGGGTACCATGAAACGAAGTCCGCCAGAGCATTGGCTGTGAAAAAACTTGTAGAAAAGACAGAGGGTAGTCACCAATCGTATGTGAGAAGGTGACTGAAGGTGAGCTGTCAAATCAGTAGCGATTACATTGTAGATGCTCTTCTGGTTTCTGTTAAGAACCCCGTGATGAATGGCAGGAGCACCCTCCCAGATATTCAATGCATGGAATGTTAAAGACCCTGAGACGCTTAGTTTAAAATTGTTAAATTGATGCCCACCGTATCTATAGGAAGAACTTAGCTGACCCCACTTTTCTATACATTTTATTTTTATATTTATTTAATTTTTCAATCGATTAACTATTATATCCAATCAAAACATATTTTCAGAGTTAGGGTTTGGCATACATTGTCAACCAGAGAAAATCATCAACCTTCCCATTTGTGTTCATTTGGAAAAGTACTAATCAGACACATTCCTCCTCAGGGGTGCTAATTTGTGGCAAAGACTCCCGTGAAGGGAGTTCCCTAATCACTAAACTCCTAACCTCAACCTGATTATTAACATATCCTGATAATATTGATTTTCTGCTTCTGATTCTTTACAACATCATCCAGTAATGCTACCTTTATTGATCCTTAGGCTTGGTATGGGATGAATAAAATAGTATATATATATATATATATATATATATGCTACTCTAATTAAAAAAGAAAACAATTTTCTTATACGAAAATATTTACAAAGTTCTTTAATCATTAATTTAGCCACATTAAATTTGCATAAAAATTCTTACAACGTTTTACCCTTCTTAGCAGATTTTTTGTCATCACAATAAAAAAAACTTAGATGATGTAAAGAAAAAGAAAAATAATATAGAAGAATTCGGCTAGATTGCATAGAATAAAACACACACACACACACACACACACACACACATATATATATATATATATAAAATGATTTCAAAACTTTTGAAACTACTATGGTCTCTCGTTCATGTGTTGTTAAATCAACCTCAACAAACTGCGGATGAAAGACGTCACAAATAAACTTTTGCAATTTTGTTTTACAATTTTCTCAGTACTGTTCTTGAAATATAAATATATATATATTGTTATCTCATATCATAGATACATATTTAATACTTGCGTGCGGTGAGTGCATGTTTTTGATAAGAGGATACTATTTGCTCTGCTACTGAAATCATATGATCCTTACAATTTTATACGCCACAGAGAAGAAATGGCTGCGGTCAACGAACTCTATTAACCCATAGAAATTCCATTAATGCATAGCATTTTAAACCGGTGACCTAAAAGATCATGGAATAATTTAATATGATCCCATACCTTCATGCATCAGTCAGTTAAATGCCATACGTGATACACGTTTGTGTGATCATGTCTCAAAAGAGACATGACTGATCCGGCAGAAGATTTTCCCGCTGTTGGTAGCAATTACTTTCTGAGTTAGACTAGTTGCCAGACAAGGCTATTGAACCCACGTGCATTGTGGTGCAGTAGATATCGTTTCTGATCATGAAATCGGAGTGGCTAAGTTAGAATTCCAGTTAAATTCGTTGCAATTCGCTTACATGCAAATACTCTTGGGAAAATCCTGAATTTCCCCTCTTGCTATGGATTAAATAGCGGGCCAGATTGAGTTCCATAGCCTTGGATGGCAACTAATCTACCACAGAGAGTAATGACAACCTCCTGTGGGAAAATCTTCTGCCCAGTCAATCCTGTCTCTTTTAAGACACAATCATTCATACGTATAGCACGTATGACACTTAACTAACTGGCTTTGATATATATATGCATAACACCGATAACTTCTTTTCTATTGCTACACATTTTTTACTTCCCATAAACGTATACTTATATCGGCCTCGTTAAATTAGTTCCTTCATTCATCTACGACTTTCGGAAAGATGCGTATTTTATAGAACATGCAATTATTTTTCAAAATATTTTTCCCTAGCTGACTTATTTGGTTTGACGTTTATTGAACTTATTTAAAATTGCCTGGTTTATGTGAACCGGCACTCTTATGTCATAACTTGGAAATTTTTCAACGGAACAACATTTTCAGAAAAGCATTTTTGTTTGGTACAATAAACCAATACTTTTCCCTCATTGTAGCATCAATATTAGTTTATCTACATATAGTTTCAACTTCTTTGGAACAAATATTCAGGGGATTATAGTGTGTTATATGACATACACCAAATATTAACATATTTCTCTTTCAGTCTTGTCGGGAGAATTAACATGACGGCTTCTGAATCAACGTCAATCACAAAGATTTGGGAAAAAAAAACATAAAATTAAGCAGAACATTTTTGTGTAAATTCGCAGACGATCAGAAAGAAACATCGAACAAGGTCATGCTCTCCCGGACGAAGGTAAACATTCTGAACTGTCAAACAGTATATGGACAGCTGAATTTGTCCATCAGATTGTCAACTTCATCAGCGTTGTCGGTGAGAGCTACCGCCAAGCATCACAAAATGATGGAGATCATTATTAAACGTGAGGAACACGAAGATATCAGGCATTGTGTGCACCTGATTAATAAAAGGCCAGCTTCTCAAAGAAAACTGAGAGAAACGCATGATTGGATTGAAATTCTTGCTGAACGATTTCACATCTTTCTACTTGGTCGCCAGACACCTGTTCTTCTCCGATGAGAACGCCAGAAAGAATCACTTGAAAAGGGAGTACGATGGCGGTAACTCGATTATGCACACAAACTGTCTATCGGGACCGACACAAGATTATGTCTTTTCAGTCCATTTCATTCCAATTCTATCAACCACGTGTGGGTGCTGGATGTTATTTATGGTTAAGCTCTGTATCGGAGGAAAGGTAATCTTTCTGCAGAAACTGATTGTCTTCAACTTGAGTTACATGAAGTAGATGTTACTAGCAGAGAATCTATCAAATTATGTAAGTTAATATTGGAGAAAAGAACGAACAGAGAACGTAAAGTGACACGCGGAAATCCGAAGTGGAAGTGTGATAGCCATAAGAGACATTACAAATGATACACAAAGTTTAAAGATACAGAAAAATTTCGCTAGAAAGAAAGGAAAGCATACTGAAATATTTACTGACATTAGTCCTTCTATATGACGGTAAATGCTTAACAATTACCTCAAAGATGGAAAAGAAACTTAAAGAAACAGAAATCTGGTTCTACAGAAGGATTCTGAAAAAAAAAACCATCGACTGAGCAACTACAAAGTTCTAGAGATAATGGAAGCAAAATGGAAATTTACAATTGATACCAGGAACAGAAAGTTGAAATCTCAAGACCACATAATGAGGCAGTGCGGCTTGGAAAATCTGATGCTCATATGATAGACTGAGAGCAAGAAGTACGGAAAAACAATGCATAATCTACTTCGTACGATTGAGGAAATGGATAGCGGAACAAGTTTCAAAAGTGACATAATGACAGAATTTATTAAGCGCAAAGAAGGACAAGGAGTTGTTGGCAAGCATAAACGCCTACGTCCTGAAGGGTCACGTCATATAAAGAAGAAGAATACCTCATCACAGAAATTATCTTTTTATCTCTCCTGATTCGAATTATTGGATTACTATCTCCGGTGTGGTGCAATGTATATCAGCTCAAAATGAGAAGTCAGGGAGCCGAGTTCGAATTCCAGTTGAATTCATTGTATTCACTTACGCAAATACCCTTGGGAAAAGTATTTATCCGTCTCTTCCCTCAAGTTATGGGTTATATAACAGGACAAATTTGGTTCTCTAGTCTTGGCTGGCAACCATTCTACTGCAGAATGTAATGGCAACCTAGAGCGGGATATTCTTCTGCCCAGTCAGTCATGTCTTTTTCGAGACAGGATCGCCAAAGCGTGTATCACGTATGGCACTTAAACTGACTGACTGATTTTTGCATGACGATTAACCAGGTACCGACAGTATGTCAGTTGAATGCTGCCTTTGAAGACGGGATAGGCAGCATGAACAAGAACGAAGTGATATGCAATGTAGTCTCATCCGAGACGGCACTGAGATTGACTTTTGAATTGAGAGTTTTATATTGAATAATATTTTTTATTTTATCTGTTTAGACATGCACACCTATATGTTTTTTTTTTTGTTGAGATTTTGTTTATCTTTAAATCATACTCTTTTATACATTAACTGTATGTAG
>JBBBDQ010001099.1:1200000-1202500 GCA_037127315.1 Ascarosepion bandense
AGTTCTACTAGTCGCGCCACTAGTAATAATCGCAACGTTGTCGACAATAGAAATAGCAGTACAAATCACTCTTAGTTTTTATTTGTAACTCAAATAGATAAAGTGTTGATTATTATTAGGGGTTAAAAACGGAGAATATAGGGACTAAAAAAGAAGAGATATCAAGGTGGACTGATTTTACCTGAAGGCTTAATTTTGTGGTGTTTATCAGAGCAATTTCAATTGTCATTGTTTAAAGGATGATTATGAACGTCGTAAGGTATAAGGCGTGGGTCAAATAAATTGTAAATTATCGGGAGATTGAATTACAGAAATCTTTCAATCAGGTAATATTTATTTACAATAAGAAAACATTGCTATCTTACATATAGCCTGGGATCGCAATATTTCTGTATTTCAACGATGATTAAAACATTTCTCCTTACCTTATTTTTCATTCATTTATATTGTATATGAAGAATTTATATTGTATATCATGATCTTATGTCTCTTCTTTGAAGAAGCTGCATACGTGAAAACAACGCGATGTTAGGCTTGATAAAAGTTACTATTTAGCGTGAAACTTCATATGGCTACACATGAAGCTTAAAATATTTTCCAGTTTCCTCGGCACGCGTCCCATTTTGCTAGGACACATGACTGACTCTTACTCTTTTTCTTAAAATAAAATAGAGAAAGTAAAGACGATTTATTATCGTCTCGGTCAGTTAAGGGCCATACGTGATACACGCTTGGGAGATCATGTCTCGAAAGAGACATGACTGACTGGGCAGAAGATTATCCCACAGTAGGTTGCCATTGCTTTCTGCGGTAGACTGGTTGCCAGCCAAGGCTATTAAACCCAATCTGTCCTGTTATTTAACCCATAATTGGAAGAAAGAAACAGATTAATACCTTTCCCAATGGTATTTTTGTGTAAGTGAATGCAAGAAATTCAACTGGAATTCAAACTTGGCAACCCGATTTTTCGTTCCGAGCTGATATTCATTGTACCATAAACGCACATTCTATTATCGTCTACTGAACATATTAAAGGGTAAAAAGAACACAGGGTAAAAGGAAGTACTTTTTAGAAATACTGCTTAGTTTCGATATTTGGATGTGTGTTGTGGTGTAGTGAATTTCGGTTCGGAGCGAGAAATCGGAGAACCGAGTTCAAATTCCAGTTAAATTCGTTGCATTCATTTACACACAAATAACCCTGGGAAATGTATTGATCCACCTCTTCTCCTTTCAGCTATGGGTTAAATAACATGACAGACGGGTTTCCATATCCTAGGTTGGGAACATGCCTACTGCAAAAAGTAATTGCATTCTACTGAAAGAAAATCGCATGCACAGTCAATCATGTCTCGAAAGAGACATGATCGCCCACAGGTACGTCTCGTATGACAGTTAAGTGAGTGGCAATATCTGAAGAGATACAACATACGAAACAAAAAGCCGCAAGAATTTCGATATAAAACAAGAGGAATTACTTTAACGTTTAAGTTTTTGAAACTGAGATGTAGCCTTTTACCACCCCGGGGCAAATTTTCAAGAAGGGTGCTTATCTTAAATTAAATTTATTGTGTGAAATAAGGTTGTTTCTGTTTGTTTTCTTTTTTTTTTTTTTTTGGTGGAGGGGGTTGTCAGGATGATGGGAGGTTCTGAAGCATCGTTTGCTAAACAACGAATGAAAAGATAGAGGGGAAAGAGTTATTAATATGCACAGAAAGGTTACGAAAAAGTCTTTGTCCCTAAACTCGCACACAAACAAATATATATATATAAGCAGGATGCCGAAGTTAATGCCATTTTATCGTTACCTGGTATATTTTCTTAAATGAATCTAGAAATGTGTCAAATATTTTCTAGACGTTTTGCTGATAAGGTTCAGCATAGTATTATAAACAAAGGAGATCATTTTGGACATTATAAATAGTATTTTTAATCATAACAAATCATCTTGTTTTCATTTGACAATACTTAGAAATCTTCTCAAAATTCTGTTATTTATTTTCGTTTGAAAAAATTTATTAACTGAAAAGGAACTTTATTTTATCGAGATATATAATAATAATAATAATGGCCACTCGTAATCGAGAATACCAATCTACCAGGGCGGCTAGCTAATCCCCGTTGCAGACGCCTGGTCAGGCACACTGTGTTTATTCAACACTTACAAAGACCACATGTGGTTTTTACTGTAACTATACTCTACTGACCTTAGTTACAGTTTCTGGGAGAAAGCACATAATCTAGATTCAACAAGGCCAGGGCGCTCAAACTCTCGGTCACGATAACTTGTGACATCGAGCTAGCATAACTATGGATGGCTTCTCAAAAAGAGCCATTTACCCAATTTCACTCATAAATTTTGGGTCAACTCGTGGTATGCTTTTCAGGAAGTTTATAATTATGTATAATTATATTAGGCATTATATAATTCGTGGCGCACACTGGAATCGCCACCTCCAGACCGATGATGTCAAGATGTCACTTTCCTGACAAAATGGCC